>BLBF01020034.1:0-48889 GCA_015471245.1 Laticauda colubrina | reverse complement strand
AAAGGGCTTCTCCCGGATCAAACCAGAGATTTTGCGATATCTCTGGGATCCTGGGACTGTGCCCTTCACGATCCCCGTCTCTACGGGACGGTTTAGGTCCGTTAGAACCGACCAGAGGCAAAAATATCAGCTGAGATCTCAGAGCCCCGAGATCGCAGCTGTAACACCGAGACGTAGCTCCGCCTTCCAAAACTTTCTCTTCTTATCTTCCTCCTGCACATTCTTTTCTGGTCAAGTTCTTCTTTGTGGTGGCCATTTCTGACCACTGCTATAACTGCCTTCGGGAAAGGGAGTAATGGCTAGCTGGGGAGGAGAGATGCGGCTCTCCTCAACCCTGCAGGGAGTCTCCTCCTTCTTCACCACCTCTATGGGGTGGCTTAGCCCTGAAACCAGCCAGCTCGGGGCGCTCCGGCAGCAAGCATGGATCGAAGCCTCACAGAGATGAGGTTTCAGTCTGTTGTCGAAGCTCAAACTAGAAGTCCCCCACATTGAGCATGTATTTTGATGTCATCTAATCCTGAAGACCTGTGGACTTCAATTCTCAACTTTCTAAGTCACGCTCATTCTGACTGGAGAATTCTGGGAATTTACCTCCACAGAGAATGTCAGTTACCAGCTAAGGGGACTTGTTTTTGTAATGTTGTTTTTGTGAAATACTGTAGTCAATATTGAGCAAACTAAAAAGAGCAGCACTAGATTTTCTAGTATCCTATATTCTTATATTTAACTTCATGACTGTTAGTAGTCTTTTCTATGAAAAGAAGACTCTCTTTCTCTCTGTGTATCTCTATAACGCAAATGCTTGGTGGAATTTTATTGTGTGATAGAATAAATGGAGGATACTCATTTTTTTATCCTGCATTAATAAGCTCTCTATGATATCCATCATTTCTATCTCCTCTCTACCTCCCTACTTCCAAAAAGTAATAAGAAATAAAAAGAGAAAAAAGTTAAAAAGGAAGAGACATAAAAAGGAAGAATAACACTTCTGCTTAGTAACATAAGGAACTTATACTCTAGAAACATCCTTTGAACTAGTATAACCAATTTATCACCATATTTTGGTTAAAAAGGGAAAGTGTATAAAGAGTAAAACAGCAATGCAAATAGTGTTCTTTTAATTACAGATCAACATAGCATTGTTTTAATTTCCAATGCTATCACACAATGTATAAAATAAAATCAATGGGCAGCTAGATTTAAATCACTGATTTAAATGTGCCGCTCTCTTTTGCTTATTTAAATTAGAACCATTGAATCTTTTATCTTCTAGGAGTAGATCTCCTATTCTTATGGTATAAAAGCTCTCATTTGTAAAATGTATTTAAGTAAACAAAATTAGTCCACCAGGGAGAAGTGTATCAGAAGGAAATATTAAACACAGGAAAAGTATTCCAAAATGGCTTCCCCCACTGGCAGTCAGAAATGATACAGGCCATCTGACCACCTCAGAACTGTCCGATCTCATTGCTATCTCAATTCCACAGGCCAAGTTTGATGTGTGGTCTGCAGAGATAAATGTAACCAAACAAAATGAAAGCAAAGCAGGTGATGGGAAAAAAAAGCCAGCTGTTTTCATCACATCAATATCCAAACCTCTTTCTCAAGCTTGTCTCTTCATTCTCAGCTACCCCCAAAGAACCATTTGTTGAGACAGATGAGCCTTTTCCATTCTATTTGTGAGAATCTCCCTTGCTTGTGCTTTGACTTTGAGCATGTGTTTGGGAAAATGTATGCCTTATGTCCAATAAGCCTCAAAGATGCAGCTCCATATACTCTGTCTTGTAATGGCTTTGAGGCATGATTGTGCCTGGTATTAAGGTGGATGGTTACCTCAGGGCAGAACAAAAACAAAAATAAACCCCATGATGTGGATTGAACACCATAATGGAGAAATGTTTATGGAGATTCTCAATCATCCAGGTCATGGTTATCTCAAATATACCTTTCAAAAGGCAGCTGTACTTTCTTGGTATTTTCCTTGAAAATGTTTCACTTCTCATCCAAAAAGCTTTTTCAGTTCTGAACTGAAGAAACTTCTTAGATGAGAAGTGAAACATTTTCAAGGAAAAAAATGAAGAAAGTCCAATTGCCTTTGAAAAGCATAATAGTGGTTGACTCTCTCCCAGACTCAGTCAGCTGTGTGTATGTGCGTAGCATGTGTATATGTGAATTATGTATGTGAATGGGTAGATATATTCTTTCTTTTGAGGGCAGGAAACATAATTTCATTTTTAACATGGGCCAGTGTGCTCACTGTAAAAAATGACAATAAAGATTATCTTATCTAGGTATTGATGTAATTTTGTAATTACATCAATATTGATGTAATTCTGTAATTTTTTGGCTCTGTTTTTCTTTTTTCTTTTTGAAGATGGGAACCACATTAGCTCTTTTCCAACCCTTTGGTAGTTTCCCAGTGTTCCAGGATTTTTTTTTTTTTAAGATATGGTACAATGCTTCTGAGATAACATCTGCTAGCTCTTTCAAAACTCTGATCAAGTTCCGGTGATTTATATTCATCAAGATCAGCCAGGTGTTCTCTTACCACTTTCTTGCTTATTCTAATTGTTATTTCTCGCCTGCCTTTTACAGTTATGCTTTAGTAGGTTGGGCTTTAGTTTCTTTTTGCGTGAAGACCGATGCAAAGAATGAGTTAAGCAGCTCTGCTTTCTCTCTACTGCATGTTACTTCCTTGTCATCTTCTACCTTAAGTAGACCAACTGTTTTCTTGACCTTTTTTCTTGTTATTTATGTGTTGAAAGAAACTTTTATGATTATGTTTGACTTTTGTTGCAAGTCTTTCTTCATTCTGAACCTTTGCTTTCCTGACTTCATCTTTGCAGATTCAAATTATTGGCTCATATAGCATACACTGTGGTTTTAAATAACATAAGAGGGAGAAGCCTGCATAAAAGATATCAAACATGTTTTTGGGGCTGAAAATTGCCTTGGCGGGGAGATACAAAAAGAAATCAAAATCTAGATCTTTAATTCTAGATGCACACTTCTTTTTCAATGCTTTAGGGCAGAACTATGAAACTCCTGGCCCATGGGCTGGATGTGTCATGTGCTGGCTACACCCATGCCTGGTTTAGCAAAGGGGGGAAAAGTCCCAATACGTCATGTGATGCTGCCCTGACAAGAGGAGTTTGACACCCTCACTTTAGGGGGATTCTAATATAATTCATTTCCATTTGGAAATGTTTTATTGTGCAGCTATCACTGCCTTATTTGATTTTGAGATTTCCTGGGCAAATTATCACAGATTATCAAATAATCTTCCCTTTGCTAAACCATATCCCTGTTCAACTTTTCTGACTATTTTTCTGGTTTCAAATTTTTTTATTTTAATTCCCTGAGGCAGGGAGTTCACTTTTTCATGTATATTCTTTGTATATGAATTTTCTTTTCAATCAGTAGCAATCTTCTCTATCCATACATCATCTTGCTTGCCATAACATTAAGCCCCTGTCCCACTGCACTTAAGGATGCAAAGAGGATGTAAAACGTTAAAAAAAGCTTGCCATCTGTTGGAAAATGCTATGCATCCATTGTGTACTCACTGCATACGTGTTTCATACGCTCTATCCCTCGAACATCCGTCTACTGAGATTTCATCTGTTCAAGAAGTTTTGAGCTGCACAAAACTTTGTGAACGGATGAACTTTCTGCCACGTACGATATACATCCACGACATATACGGGCAACAAATGTTCTATGTCCGTTATCATCCATTAAACGTCCGCTGTATCCTCTCAGCATCCTCTGGGCATCCTTGCAACTCACATCCATTGCAACTGAAAACGGAAAGAGGGAGGAAACGAAAGGTGCATGGAACGTCTACATAGCGTTAGTAGCACGGATATAGAAAGGATGTAAGTGTATGCATCTCGTATATAAAGGATTAAAACGGACAAAACGTTTGTATCTGGGATGTATCTCGGATATTTAGGATGTCTGCAGTATGTCTAGAGTATGTAGAAGGCCCCATAGCGGACTACCGATATTTCCTATAAAAGGGAGAAAATCATCTGGATCTCTGTATGAGTCCAGCAGCCATTGTGTACAGACCTCTTCACCCTTGGTCTTGGTCTTTCACATCATCAATTGTTCTCCACCATGGATCATGACACAGTCCGTATGGTAGCTGTGCTCATTCATCACCAGAACCAAAACCTGTTCAGATTGTTTCACCTTTTATACAGAAGGAGAAGGAGACATCCAAGAGCTGTGTAGGTCCGAGGATGGATCGTGAGAAGAATGGAGTTTGGGCTGTATGACCAGTTGATGGTGGAGCTGAGGAATGAAGACCCTCGTGCATTCCATCACTTCATGAGGATGCCACCAGCCATGTTTGATGAAACTGTAGAGCATCTGAGACCCAGGTTGACCAAGCCTAGCACCAACTTCCGTGCCAAGCTGGACCCTGGACTGAAGGTGGCACTGACTCTGCGGCACCTGGCCTCTGGAACCACATACAGAAACATGCAGGATATGTGGAGGGTGCCACACAACAGCATCAGCAAAGTGGTCAGAGAAGTGGTGCAGGCCATCATCGAAGAATACATGGAGCAGCTCCTCAAGTGCCCCACCACTGAACATGGCTGGAGAAAACTTGCAGAAGAGTGGTATCAGAGGGGGAACTTTCCACACCGTTGGAGCCATAGATGGGAAGCATGTGGCCTGCAAAGCTCCAGCCAACTCAGGGTCCAGTTATTACAACTACAAGGGCTTCTTCAGTATCATCCTCTTTGCCATGGTTGATGCTGACTACAAGTTCATCTACATCGATGCTTCCGGTAACAGGTCAGCTTCAGATGGCCAGGTATACAACGCTAGTGACCTCAAGGATGGGCTGGAACACAACCTCATCATGGGTTTTCCAGATCCAGACCCCCTACCCAATGACACACAAGATGTGCCCTACTTCATCGTGGGGGATGACGCCTTCTCCCTCAGAACCTACCTCATGAAGCCCTACACTTCCAGATGCCTCACCCGTGAAGAGAGGATCTTCAACTCCAGGCTGTCCAGGGCAAGATGGGTGGTGGAGAACGCCTTTGGCATCCTGGCCAACAGTTTCCAGATACTTCTCACCACCATGCAACATGAGCCACATACTGTGAGGAACGTTGTGGAAGCTTGCTGCATCCTGCACAATCTCATGCGCGCCCGCTACCCAGTGTTGCAGAACAGACTTGTGGACCGTCAACAAGACAATGAGAACATGGAGCCTGGTGAATGGAGGCAAGGACGTAACCTGACAGACACTGTGGATGTACAAGGCCCCAACAGAGCTTCACATGAAGAGAAGAAGCAGCGCAACCTCCTGAGACACTGGTGCAACTCCCCAGCTGGAGCAGTGGAATGGCAAGACAGGATGATAGATGATTAATGGATGCTTCCTTGAGGCTGTCGCATAACACTGATGAGATTGTGCCATGAATGTTGAGTGGTCCTACAATGAATAGGGAGCTTTGTTTATTTTGAAATGTGTTGATCAATGAATAAATTGTTATTGATAATAAAGGTCCATATGTGTGGCAGCTGGGATGGTGGACCATACAGTCCCACTATGCTTGCACTGGAGGTTATCTATCCCACAACCATCCTTATCTATCCCAAAAGCATGCAAAGGCTTAACCATTTGTCAAAAGTTTTCACCAACACTTTACTAAGGTAAAAATAATGAACCAAGTGTCTTAAGCAAAGATAACCTTTATTAACTGTCTTAGGTAAACTTTATGACTTTATTAAAAAAGCAAAATGAACCAAGTAAAGTGTCTTAAGCAAAGATAAAGTGAACAAGTAACAACTCAGTCTCTGGCACTATTCTCAGTTCCTCTGAGTCATGTCCATGGTCTCAGCTGTTAAGTGGGCAGGGACTGTGGAGGTGGCTGTGGCTTCAGTGCTGGTCTGAGGCGCCATTGGAGTGATTGGCCCAGAGTACAACAGGGGATGGTGTGTTCAGGAAGCTATCCGAGAGCTGACTCAGTCCCATGAGGTTGAGAGGCCCCTCATCAAGGACCTGAGATGTCAGGCCCAAGACTGATGACAGATTGTCCGTTGACGGGCTTGGCTGTGGGGTGGAGGAAGGAGGAGTGTGGTGGGGCTGTCTGGTCTGCAGCTGGGTGAGGACTGGAGTCTGTGGCGTGCGATGAACCTGGGTCTGGACTTGGAAGGTCTGTTTTTGCTGTGAAAAGTCCTGGTAGTCGTAGCCTTGGTAGGTGAGGGGCTGTTGAAAGCCGTGGAAGGGCTGTGACATTGCCTGGGGTGGAGGAGCAGACCTGGACTGGGTAGGAGCAGGTTCAGCTGGGCTTTGAAGTGCTGTGATCTTCTCCTTCATCACCTGGTACTGGGCCTCGGGCAGGTCCCTGAGGGTGTGGCTCACGTAGGTGATGAAGGTGTGGCAGCCCGAAGATCCTCTGTCCAAGTGGACCAGTTGAGAGAGAAGTCCTGTGCTGGTCTTGATTGTGTCCCTGATCTCCAACAGGACACTGTGGTCCTGGCCCTCCAGTCTGCCTCTCTGCCTGCATCCTGTGGAACTGGGGGTCAGGGTGGGGGTGGGTTGGCCTCTGGTGGCTGATGCTTCTTCCTCCATTTGTGACAGGGAATCCTCCAAGTCCGCCGGCATGGGGAGTGCAGCTGTCGGGGGGGGGTCTCTGCCGTGGGGCCCTCTGAAGACACCTGCCTGGACAGTTTAGCTGTCTCCTGACTGGAAGAGGACTGGCTGTCTGTGGGCTGTCTGAGGGAGAGGGTTGCCAGAGGGGCTGCTCCTCGGTGGCAGATCTCACCCTCCAGGAAACTGCACTTGGCCATGATGTACATCTCCCGGTCAGTGAGCTTGACAGCAGCCTGCCCGTATTTTTTGAGGTGTAGCTTGGCATACCATGTGTGCATGTGCTTCCACAATCCCAAGAGGACATCCGCAGTGTAGCCCAGGCTCTCTGCCTTGTCTCTCCAAGCTGCCTGCTTCTTCTTGGTGTCGCGAAAGAGTCTGTGGCCCTTTCTCCATTGGTACTCGTTCTCCCTCAGCCATTCCAGCACCTCATCCTTATGCTCCTCGGAAACGGTGTACTGTTTCCTCTCTCCCTTCTCCTTCCCTTGCCTCTTCCTCCCTCTGGCAGGGGCTTCAGCAGGGCTTGAGCAGTGGCTTGAGCAGCAGGGCCTTCAGGGGCTTAAGCAGCAGGGCCTTCAGGGGCTTGAGCAGCAGGGCCTTCAGCAGCAGGGCTTTGAGGGCCTTGGGGCTGTTCCACTACAGCAGCAGCAGCAGCAGCAGCAGCAGCAGCAGCAGCAGCAGCAGGAGGTTCAGAGTCAGTGCTAGGGGATGGGATGCTGGTTCTGTCCTTCTTACCAGGGCTTGAATGAGTAGGCATGGGCTTCCTCTTTTTGCCTGACTGATGAACCATGGTGTTCCTCCTAGATGTATGTGGCAGCACGTCTTTCCCCTGAATGCTGACTGCATGTGTGCTGCATCCTTTTCTATCCACGGAGCTGATGCAATTCATACTCCCCGCTTGCGCAGTGAATGCTTTGCATCCGATATACATCCGCGCGGCATCCACTTTGCTTCCTATAGGCGTCTGTGATGCATCCGCATCATCCATTATGCATCCGCCCCTTCCGCTATGCGTTCACTTCGCAATTCTCCCCCGGAACCCCTTTGGAGGTGTCATCCACTTCCATCTGCTGTCATCTGGTAGGCTTCCTATGAACATCCACTTAACATCCCCACTACGTACTACCCACGTCCGTTCTTCTCCGTTCTTTTCTGTTCTGTTTATGCAAATTTTCACCACTTTTTGGAGCGGATGACAACGGATGGAGCCACCCCCGAAATTTTCTTTGTCCACTTTGTCCTTTATGCATACGTTTTGCATCCGTCGGCCAGTGGGACCTAGCCTTTAGGAACATTACTTGCTGCCATGTATCATGTTGCTTTAACTATCAGCAACAGAAACTGAGTTAGAATGAGGACTTTAATCATTTCTATCACAGAGGGCTTCTTTTGAACAAAAGGAAGTAATAGTTCAACCTTCAATTTAAAAAAATCAATTTTATAAATTTCTATGAGGTTGTTCAATTTTGAAGATACCAAGAAAACAGATATAGCTATTGGTTAAAGATGACAGCTTAAGGGCCTGTCACATAGGCCGACAGATGCAAAAAGTATGTAAAAAGGACACAGCGGACAAGAAAATTTTCCATCCGTTGTTATCCGCTCTCAAAAGTGCCCCAAATTTGCATAAACAGAGAGGACAACAACGGAAAGGAATGGATGGGGAGAGGATGTAGCCAGGATATCAAGAGGATGCTCCACGGAAGCCTAGTGGATGGAAGCAGATGGCACATCCGCAGGGCTTCCGGTGGAGCACAGCGAAGTGGATGCACAGCGGAAGGAGCGGATGCATCACGGACGCCTAGTGGATGCCTAGCGGATGCAAAGCGTTCACTGTGCATGCGGGGAGGATGCATTGCGTCAGCCCCGCAGATATAAAATGATGCAGCTCGCAAGCAGGTCACCATTCAGAGGAAAGACCTGCTGCCAGACACATCTCCAGCCAACAACCATGGGGAAGAAGAGGAAGCCTGTGCCATCTGCTGCCAGCCCTGGCAAGAAGGATAGGGCCACCATCCCACCCCCTGGCCCTGACTCTGCTTCTGCTGGGGCTTCTACTCCTCAGGTTGACTCTGCTGGTGCTGGGGCTTCTGCTGGTGCTGCTTGGCTTCTGCTGGTGCTTAAGGCCCTGTCACACTGGCCGACGGATGCAAAACGTTTGTAAAAAGGACACAGCAGATGAGAAAAATGTTCCATCTGTTGTGGCGCAAAAATTTGCAAAACCAGAGTGGACAACATGGAAAGGAACAGACGGGAGGAGGACGCAGGGCAGATGGAAAGCGGATGCTCGATGGAAGCCTCGCGGATTGAAGCGGATGAGAGTGGATGGCACATCCGCAAGGTTTCTGGGGGACCGCAGCAAACCGGACGTGCAGTGGAAAGAGCGGATGCAGAGCGGACGCCGAGCAGATGAAGTGGATGCACAGCGGAAGCCTAGCGGATGAAGCGGATGCCTAGCGGATGAAGGGGATGCCTAGCGGAAGCCTAGCGGATGCCTAGCGGAAGCCTAGCGGATAACTAGCGGATGCCTAGCGGATGCCTAGCGGATGCCTAGTGTTCACTGCGCATGCGGGGAGGATGCACTGCATCAGCCCCGTGGATATGAAGGGAAACAGCTCCCAAGCAGGTCAAAATTCAGAGGAAAGATCTGCTTCCAGACACTTCTCCAGCCTGCCTGCCAGCCTGCCAGCCTGCCAGCCTGCCAGCCTGCCAGCCTGCCTGCCAGCCTGCCAGCCTTCCTGCCAGCCTTCCTGCCAGCCTGCCAGCCTGCCTGCCTGCCTGCCAGCCTGCCTGCCAGCCTGCCTGCCTGCCTGCCAGCCTGCCTGCCAGCCTGCCTGCCTGCCTGCCTGCCTGCCAGCCAGCAACCCCACAACCATGGAGAAGAAGAGAAAGCCTCAGCCATCTGCTGCCAGCCCTGGCAAGAGGGACAGGGCCACCCTCCCACCCCCTGGC
This sequence comes from Laticauda colubrina, assembly GCA_015471245.1. Taxonomy (NCBI): domain Eukaryota; kingdom Metazoa; phylum Chordata; class Lepidosauria; order Squamata; family Elapidae; genus Laticauda; species Laticauda colubrina. The sequence continues at coordinate 39,315 of BLBF01020034.1, read as the reverse complement.
CCTCACTCTGCTTCTGCTGGGGCTTCTGCAGCCCGGGCTCACTCTTCTGGGGCCGGGGATTCTGCTGATGCTGCTTCTGCTTCTGGAAGAGCTGATGCTGCTGCTTATGGCGGTGGTGCTTCTGCTCGTGCTTACTCTGCTGATGCTGCTTCTGGCGGTGGTGCTTCTGCCAGTGCTTACTCTGCTGAAGCTGATTCTGGCGGTGTGCTTCTGCTGGTACGTACTCTGCTGGCGCTGCTTCTGGTGCTGGTGCTTCTGCTGGTGCTTACTCTGCTGGCGCTGCTCCTCGTCCTGCTGGTCCTGCTGGTGCTCCTGGTCCTGCTGGTGCTCCTGGTCCTGCTGGTCCTGCTGGTGCTCCTGGTCCTGCTGGTTCTGCTGGCGCTGCTGGTGCTTACTCTGCTGCTGCTGAACCTGGTGCTGCTGGTGCTGCTGGTGCTGCTGGTGCTGCTTTTGCTGCTGCTGCTGGTGGTGGTGTGGAGGAGCAGCCCCTACAACCTGGAAGCCCTTCTGATGAGGGCCCATGTGGTCCAGCCAAAGGGAGGAAGAGAAAGATGCGAGAACGGGAGAGGAGGCAATACAACATCGAAGGGGAACATGAGAATGAGGTGCTGGAGTGGCTGAGAGACAATGAGTATCTATGGCAGAAGGGACACAGGCTCTATAGGGACACCAAAAGGAAGCAGGCTGTTTGGAGATAGAATGCGGAGAGCCTGGGCTACACTTCGGAGGTGCTCCTCGGCTGGTGGAAGCACATGCACACCTGGTACGGGAAGTTGCACCTCATGAAATCTGGCGAGGCAATGGTCAAGCTGACGGACAGAGAGACCTACGTCATGGCCAAGTGCAGCTTCCTGGAGGGTGAGATCCGCCACCGAGGAGCAGCCCCTCTCACAACCCTCTCTCTCAGGCAGCCTACTGAGAGCCAGTCCTCTTCTGGCAGAGAGCCAGCTCCTGTCTCCAGGCAGGTATCTGTGGAGCGTGCCATGACGGAGAACCCCCCGACGCAGTGGGAGAAAGGAGATGGCACTTCCACCACAGCTCAACCCGCATCCACCCCCAGCTCCACCTCCACAGAAAGGCAGAGAGGTAAACCGGAGGGACAGAGCCACACTGTCCTGCTGGAGATAAGAGACACCATCAGGAGCAGCATAGATATCCTCTCTCAGCTGGTCCACACTGACTCCTCATCCTCCAACTGCAAGCCCTTCCTCACCTATGTCAACCAGACCCTGACGGACATGGCGGAACCCCAGTACCAGGTGGTGAAGGACAGGATCACCGATCTGCTTCACAACCCTCCAGACCCAGATGAACCTGCTCCCACCCAGTCCAGGTCTGCTCCTCCAACCGAAGTGATGTCACTCCCATTCCAAGGCTTTCCACAGGCCCTCACCTACCAAGGCTACGGCTACCAGGAGGTCCAGCAGCATAGGCAGCAGCCCTTCCCAGTCCAGGCACATGTTCATCGGATGCCACCGGTGCCACTGATGCCACCGATGCCACCCACACTACCGATGCCACCCACACTACCGATGCCACCCACGCCACCGGTGCCACCCATGCCACCCATGCCACCAATGCCAGTCCTCACCCAGCTGCAGACCAGACAGCCCCACTACACTGCTCCTTCCTCCACCCCACAGCCAAGCCAGGCCTCAGTACATCTGTCATTGGTATTGGATCTGACACCCCATGTCACGGAGGAAGGGGCTCTCAACATCACGGGGCTGAGCCAGCTGTCTGAGAGCTTCCTCAACACACTGTCCTCTGTTGTCCTCTCAGGGCCAGGCACCCCAGTGGCGCTTCAGACCAGCACTCCAGCACCAGCCACCTCCACAGCACCTGGACCCTTCACCCCTGAGACTGGGCACAACTCCGAGTGACCAAGAAGACTACCATAGACTGGGTGGCTACCTGTTGACTTTATTTGGACACTTGACTTGGGTCATTTTTCTTTTACAGATTGTTATTAATAAAGATTATCTTTGCTTCACACACTTGCTTCATTTATTTTTTTCAATAAAGTCTTGGTGGAAACTTTTAGAAATGGTTTAAGCCTTTGCATGCTTGTGGGATGGGTTAAGATAGCAGTGGGATGGTCAGGGATACCTTTGGGATGGGTAATAGCTGTGGGATAGATAAACCTCCAGTGCAAGCATAGTGGGACTGTATGGTCCACCCTTCCAGGTGCCACACCTATGGCCCTTTTTATCAATAATAATGTAATCATTTATTGGGTAGCGGGTGCGCATGAGATTGTGCAGGATGCAGCAAGCTTCTATGATCCTCCTTATGGTCTCTGGGCGATGCTGCATGGTGGTGAGAAGTACCTGGAACCTGTTGGCCAGGATGCCAAAGGCGTTCTCCACCACCCACCTTGCCCTGGAGAGCCTGTAGTTGAAGATCCTCTCTTCATGGATGAGGAATCTGGAAGTGTAAGGCTTCATGAGGTAGGTTCTGAGGGAGAAGGCATCATCCCCCACGATGAAGTAGGGCACATCTTGCGTGTCGTTGGGCAGGGAGTCTGGATCTGGGAAGCCCACCATGAGGTTGCATTCCAGCCCCTCCTTGAGGTGACTGGCGTTGTATACCTGGGCATCTGAAGCTGACCCGTTGCCTGAAGCATCAATGGACATGAACTTGTAGTCAGCATCGACCATGGCGAAGAGGATGATGCTGAAGAAGCCCTTGTTGTTGTGATAAGTGGACCCCGACTTGGCTGGCGCTTTGCAGGCCATGTGCTTCCCATCTATGGCTCCAACGGTGTGGGGGAAGTTCCACTTCTGATACCACTGCTCTGCAACTTTCTTCCAGCCTTCTTCAGTGGAGGGCACTTGAGGAGCTCCTCCAGGTATTCTTCGATGATGGCCTGCACCACTGCTCTGACCACAATGCTGATGGTGTTGTGTGGCACCCTCCAGCCATACTGCATGCTCCTGTAGGTGGTCCCTGAGGCCAGGAGGTGCAGAGTCAGTGCCACCTTGAGCCTAGGGTCCAGGCTGGGCCGGAAGTTGGTGTTTGCCTTGGTCAACCTGGGTCTCAGCCGCTCCACAACTTCATCAAACATGGCTGGAGGCATCCTCATGAAGTTCTGGAATGCACAAGGGTCTTCGTTCCTCAGCTCCACCATCAGCTTGTGGTACAGTTCATACTCTGGTCTTCTCCTGATCCATCTTCGGACCCAGACGCTTCTTGGCCACCTCCTTTTCTTCCCATAGAACAGTTGAAAGAGCTTGTAGATGGCTTTGCACTGTTGCAGAAGGATGTTGGCTACCAAAAGGACTGTGTTACGATCCATGGTGGACATGACTAGATGCTGTGGAAGAGCAAGAGCCAGATGAAGGCTGCTGAGGTCTGCACAGCAGGGCTGCTGGACTGAAAGTGAGATTCAGTTGAGTTGCTCCCCCTTTTTATAGGCAATATAGGTTTTCCACTATGTGTCCTTTTGCATCCTCTAGGCATCCTCTAGACATCCTTAATATCCAACATAGGTCCCCTCTGCGAACATTTTTTCCATTTTAAATGCTTTCTTTGCGAGCTGCATCCGCATTCATCCTTTCTCCGTCTGTGCTACTAATGCTGGGTGTCCGTTCCACGTCCGTTTCGCTTCCTCTCTGTGTCCGCTTTCCGCTGGAATGGATTTGAGTTGCGCGGATGCGCAGCGGATGCCTAGCAGATGTAGCGGCCCCGTAACGGATGACGACGGATGCAGAACAGATGTTCCCCGTATGCCTTGCAGATGCAGAACGGATGCGTTGGATACATTTTCCGCTCAAAAAGTTTTGAGCAGCTCAAAACTTTTTGAGTGGTTGGAACCTCAGTCGATGGATGCTGGATGGATAGAGAGGATGAAAAACGGAGGCAGTGAGTACAGAATGGATGCATCACGTTAACCAACGGATGGCAAGTGTTTCTCTCCATTTTACATCCTCTTTCCATCCATTGGTGCAGTGTGACATGGGCTTTACTTTGCTGCTGCTGCTCCTGGTGCTGGTGCTTCTGCTGGTGCTTAATCTGCTGGCCCTGCTCCTGGTGCTGGTGCTTCTGCTGGTGGTTACTCTGCTGGTGCTGCTCTTGGTCCTGCTGGTTCTGCTGGTCCTGCTGGTGCTCCTGGTCCTGCTGGTGCCGGTGGTGCTCTTGGTGCTGCTGGTGCTGCTGGTGCTGCTGGTCCTACTGGTCCTGCTTTTGCTGCTGCTGTTGTTGCTGCTGCTGCTGCTGGTGGTGGTGTAGTGGAGTAGCCCCTAGAACCTTGAAGCCCCTCTGATGAGGGCCCAGAAGGTCCTGCCAGAGGGAGGAAGAGGCATACGCGAGATAGGGAGAGGAGGCAATATTCAATCGAAGAGGAACATGAGGATGAGGTGCTGAAATGGCTGAGGGAGAATGAGTACCTGTGGCGGAAGGGACACAGGCTATATCGAGACACCAAGAGGAAGCAGGCGGCTTGGAGAAAGAAGGCGGAGAGCCTGGGCTACACTTCGGAGGTGCTCCTTGGTTGGTGGAAGCACATGCACACCTGGTATGGGAAGCTGCACCTCAAGAAGTCTGGCCAGGCCACGGTCAAGCTCACCGACCGGGAGACCTACATGATGGCCAAGTGCAGCTTCTTAGAGGGTGAGATCTGCCACCGAGGAGCAGCCCCTCTGTCTTCCCTCTCTCTCAGGCAGCCCATAGAGAGCCAGTCCTCTTCTGGCCAAGAGTCAGCTCCTGTGTCCAGGCAGGTATCTGTGGAGCGTCCAACGACGGAGTCCGTACTCCGCTCTTGTTGTGATCCATCTTCGGACCCAGACACTTCTTGGCCACCTCCTTTTCTTCATGTAGAACAGGTGAAAGAGCCTGTAGAGGGCTTTGCACTGTTGTAGAATGATGGCAGCTACCAAAAGGAGTGTGTGATGATCAATGGTGGAGATGACTGGATGCTGTGGAAGAGCAAGAGCTAGATCAAGGCTGAAGAGGTCTGCACCGCAGGGCTGCTGGACTGAAAGTGAGATCCAGGTGATTTCTCCCCCTTTTTATAGGAAATATAGGTTTTCTGCTAGGTGTCCTTTTGCATCCTCTAGGCATCCTGCAGACATCCTAAATATCCGAGATACGTCCCCTATATGAACATTTTTTCCGTTTTAATGCTTTGTATGCGAGCTGCATCCGCTTTCATCCTTTCTGTGCAACTAACGCTGCGTGTCTATTCCGTGTCCGTTTCGCTTCATCCTTGTGTCCGTTTTCCGCTGGAGCGGATGCGAGTTGCGCGGATGCGCAGCGGATGCCTACCGGATATAGCGGATACGTAACGGATGACTACAGATGTATAACGGATGTTCCCCATATGCGTAGCAGATGTAGAACGGACACGTTGGATACTTTTTCTGCGCAAAACGTTTTGTGCAGCTCAGAACTTTTTGAGCAGATGAAATGTCTGTAGACGGATGCTGGACGGATAGAGAGTATGAAAAACGGACGCAGTGAGTACAGAATGGATGCATCGCGTTAACCAATGGATGGCAAGTGTTTCTCTCCATTTTACATCCTCTTTCCATCCGTTGTTGCTGTGTGACAGGGGCTTTAGCTATTTCTGTATCTTGAATTGTATCACTTTGGATGGGTTCCCTCAATATAAATTCTTCCTCCTTACCTTCTTTTGGAAACTTCATATCTTTAATTGGATTGCACAGGTTTCAAAATTTAATAGATTAGACATTACATCAATTCAACATTGTGGCCTTTTATTTCTGGGAAATTATATTTTGAACCTTCTTATGATAAATTGATGTTATGGTATAATCCAGAAATTGGTTAAAATTGGTTTCAAAATAATATATGGAATATTTGAATGAAGATCAATTAATGAATGATAATGATTATTTGTTTTATTGTTTTCTATGCTAAAACACTAACAGCAATTTTCTTTTGCCGCCCACTGGCTATCTTTATAACTACATTTACTGATATTTTGATTGGGACCAGCAGCCTCAAATTATTAAAACAAGTGTCTATTTTTTTGTGATTAAAGCCCCCAGTCTTTATAAATACCTGTTTTTGATAAATCAATTTGATATGCACATTTTCAACACGACTGGAACAATAAATGAAGATCTCTGCTTGTCTTAATACAGTGATTAAATACATTGTCATGTTGTTGGAGCTCTAATGAAAGTAATGCTTTATTTAAACACATGTTTTTGCAAACATGTTATATTTTGGTAAGAAGCCATTATTTGAGACAGGTGTTAATACTTTCAAAAATCCATATTATTTTGAAATAACATTCCTATTACATAGAAATGACCTTTGGACAATGGAAGTAGATTTTCCATCCTCTTCCTGTTGTTGAGAGACTGGTTCTTCAACTGTGGAAAGCTAAATTTATGAATGAAGCCCTGATGTTGCTTACAATATATACATTGCTAATTGACAGAGACTATGTATGGATGATTATAAAGGAATATGATTATGCTATGTAAAATTCACAGAGATAGGACTTTCGCGGCTTGAAGTTCATCCAGCTATTGGTCAATGTGGGGGCATCTGGAGCAAAACTGGTAGATTGACATTTTCTTTTATAGTTATAGATTCACAAAATAGAAACCATTCTTGATTTTCAGCATTATGAATGAAGTCGCATAAATGGGTCTGACACCTGTAAGGATAACCCAAAACATTCTTAATTTGTTCCTGCCCACATTATTGAACCAAAGGATGTACTGAGTACATAGATCAGCCTTTATTTAGTCTAGTACTCTTCCAGTGCATTGGACATAGGCAGGGGTGGGATTCAAATTTTTTAACAACTGGTTCTGTGGGTGTGGCTTAGGTGGTGGGCATGGTTTGGTGGTCATGTGACCGGGTGGTCATGGCTTGGTGGTCATGTTTTTGGCTGGATGTGACCAACTCAATATCACACACACTGAGGCGCACATCTCCTCGCCTGGCCTCTCATGACTGTGGGGATGCTGCAACAGTCGTAAGTGTGAAAAATGGTCATAAGTCACTTTTTTCAGTGCCACTGTAACTTTGAATGGTCACTCCACACAAGCAAAGTACCAGCAAAGGAGGGGGGAAAAAACTCCAGAGAGACTGCTGAGATAGGAAGTCTAGTCCTGCCAACAATGTAATAAGGGTTAACGGAGAGGCAGTTTCTGTAAGCAACACCAGAATGTTTCCTTCCTGCCTTCCTTACAGGATTAGGCCAGTAATTTCTTCTAACAACTGGTTCTCCAAACTGCTTAGAATGTTAACAATCAGTCCTAATGAATAGGTGCAAACTGGTAGAATCCCACACTTGGACATAGGGGTGTCAGTAGGGGGATTACAAAGGGCAAGATGGTAGCTATGACTGTGTAACTGAAGGTCTTCCTGTTTTTTATGTGTGCTACAATGCCCAGAAAAAAGAGGAGGGTTCAATTACATTGCTAGAGATCCCTCTTGACTGTTTTCATACCCTTCCCCAAGATAATCTGGTTGGAATTCAGTACCTGTAATATAAAGACTTGGGAAATGAAGAATCTCCACTTCCGTAACTACAATTAACTTCCAGGCTTCTCATGGCAGCCTTTCTCTGTGATGGGCCATTGGGATGAGAGAAAACAGCTGACAGTCATAGGATCTATCAGGAGGAGGAAAAACTAATTCATCTTTTACCATTTTAATTAAATATTAGGAGACAAGGATGAAAGAGAAGTTTTAAAGTGAATAAATAATTCCTAGGGACATTTGAATTTCTCTGTTTATTTGCTGTTCTAAAACTCAAGAGTCCATATATTACAGCACTTGCCTAGTTTGCTCCAGTTAAAAATATGATTGGTCTTGAAATACTTTCATTAGTTTCTCTGAAAGCAGTACAGCAATTCAGCATCCATTTATGAATGGATCTTTGCTAAGATTCAAAGTCTTTCTTTTTTTCACAAGAAAATTATCTCCTTGGTTCCTTAATTCTGAGCAACAACAGCAATGTGATTAGGGAGTCCCAACCAATCATCTGACAGCCATGTTTGTGGTCATCCAAGTGCTAGAGAAGGCTAGCATATCCTTTTACCTTTAACAACAACAACAACAACAACAACAACAACAACAACAACAATAATAATAATAATAATAATAATGCCTTCCGCAGCTGACCAATGGTGATTTTGTCAGCGTCAATTGTTTTTCAGTGCTTGCTTAGGCCTTGAGGCACAGCACCCAGTGTGCCGAGTACCATGCAGGTGGTTCCAGTAGTACTCGGCACACTAGGTGCTGTGCCTAAAGACCTAGGCAAGCACTTAAAAACAATTGGCGCTGACAAAATCGCCATTGGTCAGATGCAGAAGGCCACCTTAATGAGATCTGCTCGCATAATCTGCTGATACATCACGCAGTCCTAAACACTTGGGAAGTGTTCGACTGGTGATCTGTGATACGAAACCCAGCATAGTTATCTCGTTTGCTGTGTACACTGTCATTTTTGTGCATAATAATAATAATAAACCATGTGGAATGGTTTATTATACTTTTCTGTGTATAATAAAAACAACAACAAAACAACAACAACAACAACAACAAAAACAACAACAACAACAACAACAACAACAATAACAACAACAACAACAACAACAACAACAACAACAACAACAACAATAATAATAATAATAATAATAATAATAATAATAATAATAATAATAATAATAAACAACCACGTGGAATGGTTGTAACAAAATGAAGATAACTGAACTTTTACCTCCTTGCCCTCTTGTTTGCCCCCTTTTTAATACTGTCCATGTGGCCATGAGATTATAGAAAAACCAAAATGCTCACAGAAACAGAATTTCAAAGCAGAACCCATTTTCACAGGGTCTCATTAGTATTTTGCCTCTATCACAGAAGGCAGAGGAGTTGATTAAACCTCCCATTTGTTTAGGTGACACAACTGACTATAGGATATAGACCACAGGTTATTTAAAAAGTAAGCTGCTCAAGAGTATTTGATTGGTCAATTGGCTGGAGGAAAGGGTTTACATGTTATCTTATCCCCCTATTCTCCATGACCCTGTTATTTTTTTTACACAAATACCCTGTATGTAATATATACAGCCAAATAAATTTAATTTTTACAATCTGAGAATGGAAAGAACATTTTACCGTGGTCATCTCAGTTCTGATTATCTTAAATGAAACCTGTTTATTCCATAGGTCTCTAACATGAATTTCTTCAATTCCTTACCTTCTTATTAAAAATGTTAGGAAAAGGTGACAGTAATATAAGAATTTTATCCATTCCTTGGTCAGAAAGCCAGCTTGACAGAAGCTGCTTGCAGATAAGATGCAAAAATAGTTCCATTTAGCTGAATAGTTCAGCAAAGGGTGCCCTTTTCCTTTGATTTTCAGAATTTCTTGGCCTTTTTATCACCTACACAGTAGCTGTTAATTAATACAAAGGGAATTCTTGACCAAAAAGTACTATTTTTCTTGTCCACAAGACTGGACAAGTCATCTGCTTTTGAAGTTTTGTCATGGATTATAAAACCAAGAATGAAGGCCAGCCTTCTCCACTACATTAACCTCCATTTGGCCAGACATCAATTTTTATACGTCTTAGCCAGCACATTCAGGAAATCCTGATACTGGTCATTGCTACTGATAGTAGCTGGTAGAATGCATTTACCATGTATACCTCATGTATTATTCAAACTTTGAGCATGAAAAAGTTTGCTAGATGGACAATTGATCTGACCCTGGATAAGAGGATTTTTTTATGCTTTGTGCGCAGATCTTGTGGCTTAGAAGATGGATGTAGTTAACCAGTTTTGTACTGAAAGGCCTGGGCCTTTTTGTTCTTCCCCCAAGTCAGCCCTGTTGTTTCTTGGGCAGTAACCAAGATGAAAGGTTTAGTAAGTCTCAGGTGGGCTGTCATGCATGGCTGGTGCACTGTTCCATTTTTCAGCTTCAACAGTCACAAGTTGTATCTTTGAAATAGCTTAATTTTTTGCATATTTATTTGTGAGTAAATTTTATTTAACTTTGAGGGACTTCTAAGTAAATTACTGCTTGTATTTTGCACAATTTGTATTAACAAAACCACCTTTGTTCATTAAAAAAGCCAAAAACAAAGGGGAAGTTTCACTTCTATATTACATTTTCAATTCCCTTTTGCCATTGTTTTAAACCTCCTTTGTTGCTTAATTTTTATTTTCAGATTACCTTTCTGTAATATGAAGAGCTATGCTTCTTACAAGACTCTTACCTTCTATTTTTTTAATTTATGTTTCTGCTTGTTTAGGATTGAAATTAGGTGTATCATGAACCAACAAAACTTTTCCTAAAGAGATTTCCAAACAAGTATTATTCACTTAACTTACTTGTTGAAATGCTTTGTTTTGTACATCAATATTGCAAATTATAGTCTCAAAGATCTTTGGTTTCCTACCATTCTTACAGGTGTTCAGATATAATGTATGTGTGAGAATAAAAACAACATTTTGTGTTTGATAAAAGACAGTCATGATGACTACCCATGATGTTAAATTCCTTCAAATTGGGATTGCTAATCTTTCTTTCCCTTACTAGCCCATTTTTGCTATATTGTGCAGTTTCCAAAGTGTATAGGTTTTGTGTATGGAATCTATAATTCCAAGTCTTTTCCTATTTTAATCAAATCATAGTTCCATATTAACACATATACATTCTAAAAAAATATGATTGAACTTACCTTCTCCATCTAGAATTCAGTATTTGGAGCACTGATGTAACGGTACTGGTGGCAGTGTTGATTTGAAAACAAACTTTGAGTGAGTCTAAAATTGTAGGGGTAACAGGTTTCAAAAATCCAAATAATTACAAAGAAAGACAGCATCAAAGCCAAGGAAAAGTCTATCTCTTGGCCCTGTAGTAATTGTCTGGATTTTTTTACAGCCTGATACTTCCACTGTAGTTATGAAATCCAGGCCTAAGATATTAGCTAAGAACTACGCTTACATGTATGGCAGTTGTTGCTGTTGAAAGCAAGAGTATGGATCGTCTAGCTTTGTATTTTGAATAAGTTAGTTATAAAGGTAATAGCTTTAATTGCTTATTTTTCTCCCCATCTCTCAAACTAGTACCGAAGGTATCTTTCATTTTGTTTGATAATTTCTGCAAGAAAAACATTAAACTCAGTTGCCTCTGGAAAATACTCAGTAAATTGGAATGTATGGGCTAATAACCTATCTACCAGCTAATCTCTCTTTTACATATCATTTAATATCTTCCTTTTTTCTAATAATAAAAAAGTAAGAAAGTTAAGAACCTTTACCTTCTTTGAGAATGTGTAATAAATAAATGCCATATGATCATGTTCTCACATGGTTCAGTAACAGCAAATGGCTTTGGCCCAAATTTTTAGAATTCCCATAATGCTATGATTGAGGCATTCTGGACATGGCAGGTGTTTCAAAATGGCAGGTCAAAAAGCCAGTTCTAGGATAAGCCTCATTTGAGGCTTTGAAATTCAGAGAAATGCCCCAAAGTGCCAGGAACTGAATCATAAAGCTAACTTTGTGAGTCTTTCTGCCCTCTCTCTCAATTATCTGACATTAGGCATGGCAGGCAGATTCATCTCCTAAATTTCTTTCCACTAAGAATTGCTAGTGGGAGGAGAGAGTAGGAAAAGGTAATAAAAATGCTTAGGGCAGGAAACAGTGGCAATGAGTGGAGCTCTGTAGGAATAAAAGAAATGCACACAAAATCATACAGTTGTCCATTCGACAGTGCCCTGTAAATACCCCAAATTTTTAGACAAAAGCTATCTACAGATGCTGATGTTCATGTGTACTGAATCTGATATTAAGAATACAGAGCAATTGTTCTACCACAAAAGGCTACATCTTTTCTCAAATAGCTTCCCTGTTTTTTGTTTTTGAAAAGGCTGATTTAATAAAATAATCTACTGCATGGATTCTAAGAAAGTTGGAATTTCGAAGCATGGACCACAAAACAAAGATTTGAAAGTCCACACTACAAATGGAGATTTAGGCTCCATGTCTCTCCCACTCCTCTGCAATTTGAATGTGTGTGCAAGTGTATGTTAAATATAGCTGAAAAAAAAATAGTGACCCTTAATAAAGGATTGTATCCGGAGACCATTTTCCCAGACACAGAGTGACCTTTCAAACCAGACTGGGGTGAGGGGTCTGTGTACGCAGAGTTTGGACTTTCAAATGGGCAGTTCCTGCTGGACTGCTCTGTTTGCCAGGCATGGTTTCCTTTTTCTTTTTATATGATTATTGAGTCACAAGGGAGCATTCTGTATGCAAAGTGGGCCTTGCTGCTTGCCCTGAACCTTTGCAAATCAATTTGTCTGTGAAGAAGAATGCAAGTGAGTCCACTGGAGTGAAAGATGGCCAGGGAGTGGAACAAAATTATACCTTTCTTTGTGACATCTTGGACTGGAACGCTCCTATTGTTAATGCAAAAGGGGCCATTTGCACTGATTATTATATGTGCTATCATCTACCCTTGGATACATACATACATACATACATACATACATACATACATACATATTGATGAGGATATTCATCAGTACTGTAGAAAATGTGGAATTACAGCCTGATTGCAGAGCTTCTGCAGAACTATAGAGATTCTAAAATTATATTTACCAACTGAATTCAAACATAAGAAATTAACGCTGCCATGTTTCAGGCAGCATGCAGTTTTTGATATGCCTCTTCAAAGCATGCCCCAGATATAATCACAGTATTTTATGTAACAACCTTAAAAGTTAGGTTAATCTAATTTTCTCCATATGAGTAAGGAGACTGCTATAGGATCCTTACAGTGAATTTATTATTTGACTGGAGGACTTATTCATGTTAGGTGAAAAAGTACCGAAAGCTTCATTACATTCATGTAATCTTGATAAAACTAAGTCCCCAACTATGAGTTGATTTGCTATATGTGTACATCAGTCTGTACACTGATGCTGAATCTGTGGATTCTGTGGGATGAGAGGAATTGAAGTTTTAGTGAGATCAGAAATATGAAAACATAGAATACTGATGGCAGAAAAAGACCTAGTGGTCCCATTGAGTTTTTCTTTTAAATTGTCAGATGACGGACATGTGTTTGTCCCAAGCATGTTTAAACAGAGTTACTGATGATTGACCCATTTCCTCTGCTGGAAGTTGGTTCCAAACTTCAACTACTCTTTCTGTGATGTAATACTTTCTAACATTATTTTTAAGCTTCACTTCCTATCAGTTTGAGCTTATGACCCTGTGTTCTTGATTTCTTCTTAATATTGAAAATATTGCCTTTTAGAACCTTATTCATTCCCTTAATATATTTAAAGATTTTCCTTTAGCATATAGCCCAAGAGTCACATGTGGCTATCCCAAAGTTGCTTTTTCCAAAAAGCAATTGGACTTTCATGTTTTTTTTTCCTTTGAAGACATTTTGCTTCTCACCTAAGAAACTTCTTCAGAACTGAAAAGTCCAGTTGCCTTTTGGAAAAGGCACCTTTAGGACAACCATAACCTGAAATTTGAGAATCTCCATAGTCACATATGGCTAGTTACATATTCCTACTTTCTTCATACCACTCATTATTATTTTTTAAACATTTGGAGAAGACTTGTTTTATTCATCACCTAGATTACCCTTTCCCGAGTTTGGAAATCTCGAGATATATTGGACTTCTATTCAACTTCTTACAACTCATCGCTTTTGGGGGTGAGGTCTGGCAGATTTGGAATAGTGGCAGAAGCAGAAATAAGCATTAATATTTCACCTAACACTAGATAACTGGAACTAGATAACTTCCTCAAAGTGAGACTATATCAGGGAATTAATATATTTTAGAGATACTCAGAACAGCAACCTGATTCTAGAGATAGGTGGTTAGTTAGCGCCTTTATCTGTATGTATCTAAACATATGGATGGTATGGAGCAAAAATAAAACATAATGTATTTTAATTCTGTGTTTGGGGGAGGGAGTATTTTACAGTGGTGTACAATATATGATATAACAATATTGTATTTTAAATGCTGCCAGTTACCATGATCATGTTGGAAAAGACAGGATTTCCTTTCCTTTCTTTTAAAAAACTCATGATAAATAAATGGAGATAAGAACAGATACAGCCTAAGAATAATTTCAGGGAACCTGCTTTTGTGTGGTAAGGCCCCTTTTCAACACTAAACCATCTCATTTACATGAATAAAATGGTGCTTTTCCATTGTTACAGTAGCCAAACCTTGAATTAAGTATTGGGGCTCATTTTAAACCAGCACTGTAGGGAGCATAGAGCCAGCTGTATATTTATGGCCTGGGCGGAGAAGGAACAGTCCAGCTTTTCTTTGTATTGGAAAGACATGTAATTGCTATGCAAAACATTAACATACATAAACAACCCCGCACCTTTTATTAAGGGGCAACAGTATTGATCTCTGATAGGTAGACACAGCATTAATTAGCATCTCTTCCCTATCCCTGTTCCAATGCCAGGGGAAGATCTGATTAATACAATCATTCCCTTAATTTTAGATTCTCTCACAACCAGACTTTCCAAAATGCATAGCTGTGTCCTATTTGTCTTGGAAAGTGAAATAGATTAATTCTGACTTGAGCAATTAATCTTTTGAAATAAAAGGGAACAGAACTCAAGCTGATGGAGTGAAGTTACTTCATATATAAGTTGCTATATAAGGCCACAGGAATCTGCCTAGAAGAGTAAACCTATTCAAGTGCAATTATTTCCTGAAGAAGAATTTTATGTGTCCAACATCTTGTCTGATATGGATCATCTTGCTGTGCCCACAATCAAGTTCAGAGTCCAGCTACTACGCATTGAGAATTCTAGTATTTCAGTTATAACAAGCTGAAGGGCATCAAATGGAAGATTGTGGCTGTATATGAATGAATTATAAAATTATAGAATCATAAGGCTGGAAAAGACTGTGGAGGTCTTGTAGTCCATCTTCATGTCCAGTGCAGGATTTTTCATACCATTCTGTACAAATGATTATCCAGTTTTTTCTTGAAAGTGTCTAGAGATGGAGTCCCTACAATTCAAGAGGCAGTCTGTTCCACAACTGAATAGTTGTTGCAGTCAGGAAATTCCTTCTTAGTTTAAGTTTGGATTGCTCGTTATAAAGTTTCCACTCATTATTCTTGCCTTATCCTTAAGTGCTAGGAGGATTAGATCTACTCCTTCTTATGGTATTCAGAACCATATTAATTTTCCACTCCAATGAAAATGTCATTCCTCTACTCAACTGAACAACAAGAAGAACACAAGAACTCTATTTCTAGATGGCTGCATATCAGAGAATGGACCAATTTTCATGTTTCTGCTAGTTAGTCAGAAGGAGACTAACCTGTTGTAAAGCAGGGACTAAGTAATGGTCATGTTAGCTAAAATCCATTGGCAGCTAATAAATTCAAATTAAAAATACAATAAATAAAGGAATAATAAAAATAAATTATAATTCCACAAATATATGTACAGCACTGAGGTATAGAAGGTTCATATAGATTCAGAAGAAAAAGTGAACACTAGTTCAGATATCATAATTCGTGTAATTATATTCATCATAGGTTTTATAAACATCATATACAGCACTCAATGCGACTTTATGTTTTGGGGAACATTGTAAGAAATATTGGTAATATTAAAAACTAGTCAAAAGTTACTACCTTTGCCAGTTGACTGAAGCAATTTTAAACCAGTTAGGCCATTTGATAGAAGTTAAATTCTGCAAATTAAACTAAAATATTTATTATCAGGACTTCAATTCTGTTCTGTAGTCCTCTTAAGAGATCAGATAAACAATGTCATAAATTTGCTAAGTATAAAGATATAAAGTCTCTTTGCTTGTAATAAGGACAAAGTCTGACTTTACAAAATTTGCTGATTTTGGAGCTGTGGAAGCTCCAAAAGTGAAAAGTGTTGGAAGCAGAATTTCAATACTAATTTAACACAACACTTAAGTTGCTTCTGTCATAGCAGTTGGTAAATCAACAGACAAAATTCTGTAGACTGCAATCCTAATGAAAACCAAGTTGCTATGTTTTCCATTTGAAATCACATATTGATATTTAGGTACTTGTGGGAGTACAACAAAGGGGACAACAACCTAAAATGGCAGCACATTTGTATCATGGCTATAACTGACCTGAAAAGAGATGAATAGGCTTTATATGATCTCAGTAAGCTTGGCTCTTCTAAAACCTTGTGGAACCTACTTTGTTACTGTCAGGGATAGAACTGGAAGATATTTAAAGTGACAAGTCTCATTTATAGGAACTTAAATCTTCCAGGATTTTTTCCCCCCTGATAACACAATCTGTTTACTTAGTGAGCTCAGTTCCACAAGGTTTGGTCCGTTTGTGAATATATGTCAAATGAATAGTCTTCTTTAGTTTTCTTTCCTTTTTGGAGTAATTCTTAGGTTGAAGAATTACTCTTAGGTTGAAGAAAAACTCTTAGGTTGAAGCTTGAACAAAGAACTGTTGAGTAGAACTGTCCTTCCCATATGTGTCTGTCTGAAAACTAGTTTATACTGAATGACTGGATGGCACAAATGCCACATTGTCACTTATCAAAATAGCAGAGAAGCTGTTGAAGTATTTTGAATGAATAGGACTGTCCACTTCAAAATACAGTGGACTGTATGTATGCGGCAGAATGAGAGACTGGAAAGAACCATAGAATTATCAAGCACAAATGTCAGAAAAATTACAAATGTAGGCCTGGGTATAATTTGCTGGAATTCTTCCACAACATTTTTTAAAAACATCAGAAGAGGAAAAGATAGACTTTTTTTGGGAGGGGGGGCTCCACTTGATTTAATCTTGAGGGATTTGTTTCAGGAGAGGAAGTTCTTTTCCTCATTTTGTTTTGTCTGACACATAAAACAATACAGTATTTATCAGATATCTGTATCTGTTGTTTAGCTGCAGTTACACAACATGAATTAAAATTGCAGGAATGTGCCCAAATCTACATGTATTAATAAAGACTTGACTACATCTTGTTGGGCCTCCCATAAGTGACCATTCAATGTGCAGAGGAATAACAAGAAGTAAAGCCCCTGTCACACTGCACCAACGGATGGAAAGAGGATGTAAAACGGAGAAAAACACTTGCCATCCGTTGGTTAACGCGATGCTTCTGTTCTGTACTCACTGCCTCCGTTTTGCTTCCTCTCTATCCGTCCAGCATCCGTCTATTGACGTTTCATCCGCTCAGAGGGTTTTGAGCTGCTCAAAACTTTTGCACGGAAAATGTATCCAATTCGTCCGTTCTGCATCCGCTAGGCATCCGCTAGGCATCCGTTCTGCATCCGTTATGCATCTGCTATATCCGCTAGGCATCCGCTACGCATCTGTGCAACTCAATCTGCTCCAGCGGTAAACGGATGCAGGGAGGAAGCGGAACGGACACGGAACGGATGCAGAATGGATGCAGAACGGATGCAGAATGGATGGAGAAAGGATGAAAGCAGATGCAGCTTGCAAAGAAAGCATTTAAAATGGAAAAAAACATTCGCAGAGGGGACCTATCTCAGATATTAAGGATGTCTAGAGGATGCCTAGAGGATGCAAAGGGACACATAGTGGAAAACCTATACTGCCCATAAAAAGGGGGAGCAACTCATCTGGATCTCACTTTCAGTCCAGCAGCCCAGCTGTACAGACCTCTGCAGCCTTCATCTGACTCTTCCTCTTCCACAGCATCCAGTCATGTCCACCATGAATCGTAACAAAGTCCTTTTGGCAGCCACCATCCTTCTGCAACAGTGCGAAGCCATCTACAGGCTCTGTGAACTCTACTACAGGAAGAAAAAGAGGCAGTCAAGAAGCGAAGATGGATCGGGAGAAGAGCAGAGTACAGACTGTACAACAAGCTGATGGTGGAGCTCAGGAACGAAGACACTCGTGCATTCCAAAACTTCATGAGGATGCCTCCAGCCATGTTTGACGAAGTTGTGCAGCGGCTGACACCCAGGTTGACGAAGGCAAACACCAACTTCCGGCCCAGCCTGGAACCTGGGCTCAAGGTGGCACTCACTCTGTGCCACCTGGCCTCAGGGACCACCTACAGGAGCATGCAGTACGCCTGGAGGGTGCCACACAACACAATCAGCATTGTGGTCAGAGAAGTGGTGCAGGCCATCATCAAAGAATACATGGAGAAGCTCCTCCAGTGCCCCTCCACTGAAAAAGGCTGGAAGAAAGTTTCAGAGCAGTGGTATCAGAAGTGGAACTTCCCCCACACCGTTGGAGCCATAGATGGGAAGCACGTGGCCTGCAAAGCACCAGCCAAGTCGGGGTCCACTTATTTCAACTACAAGGGCTTCTTCAGCATCGTCCTCTTTGCCATGGTCGATGCTGACTACAAGTTCATGTACATCGATGCTTCAGGCAATGGCTCATCTTCAGATGCCCAGGTATACAACGCCAGTGACCTTGAGGAGGGGCTGGAACACAACCTCATCATGGGCTTCCCAGATCCAGACCCACTGCCCAACGACACGCAAGATGTGCCCTACTTCATCGTGGGGGATGACGCCTTCTCCCTCAGAACCTACCTCATGAAGCCCTACACCTCCAGACTCCTCACCCGTGAAGAGAGGATCTTCAACTACAGGCGTCCAGGGCAAGGCGGGTGGTGGAGAACGCCTTTGGCATCCTGGCCAACAGGTTCCAGGTACTTCTCACCAACATGCAGCATCGCCCAGAGACTGTGAGGAGGATCGTGGAAGCTTGTTGCATCCTGCACAATCTCATGTGCACCCGCTACCCAGTCTTGCAGAACAGGCTCGTGGACCTCCAACAAGGCAATGGGGACATGGAGCCTGGGGAATGGAGGCAAGGGCGATAGACACTGAGGATGTGCAAGGCCCCAACAGAGCCTCACGTGAAGGGAAGAAGCAGCGCAACCTCCTGAAACACTGGTGCAACTCCCCAGCTGGAGCAATGGAGTGGCAAGACAGGATGATAGATGATTAATGGATGCTTCCTTCAGCCTGTCTCACCACACAGATGAGATTGGGCCATGTATGTAGGGTGGCCCTACAATGAACAGGGCATTTAATAAAGAGTTGTGTTTATGTTGACATGTGTGGATGATTATTACATTATTATTGATAATAAAGGGCCATAGGTGTGGCACCTGGGAGGGTGGACCATACAGTCCCACTATGCTTGCAGTGGAGGTTTACTTATCCCACAGCTATTACCCATTCCAAAGGTATCCCTGCCAACCCCACTGCTATCTTAACCCATCCCACAAGCTTGCAAAGGCTTAAACCATTTCTAAAAGTTTCCACCAAGACTTTATTAAAAAAAAGAAATGAAGCAAGTGTGTGAATCAAAGATAAACTTTATTAACAACAAGCTGTAAAAGAAAAATGACCCAAGTCAAGTGTCCAAATAAAGTCCACAGGTAGCCAGCCAGCCAGTCTCTGGCACTCCTCTTGGTCACTCGGAGGTGTGCCCAGTCTCAGGGGTGAAGGGTCCAGGTGCTGTGGAGGTGGCTGGTGCTGAAGTGCTTGTCTGAAGCGCCATTGGGGTGCCTGGCCCCGAGAGGACAACAGGTGACGGTGTGTTGAGAAAGCTCTCGGACAGCTGGCTCAGACCCATGATGTTGAGAGCTCCTTCCTCCATGCCAGGGGGTGTCAGCCCCAGTACCGACGACAGATGTAATGAGGCTGGGGTTGGCTGTGGGGTGAAGGAAGGAGCAGTGTAGTGGGGCTGTCTGGTCTGCAGCTGTGTGAGGACTGGCGTTGGTGGCATCGGTGGTGTGGGTGGCATCAGTGTCGTGGGTGGCATCGGTGGCATCAGTGGAACCGGTGGCAACAGTGTCGTCCGATGACTCTGTGCCTGGACTGGGAAGGGCTGCTGCCTGTGCTGCTGGACCTCCTGGTAGCCGTAGCCCTGGTAGGTGAGGGGCTGTAGAAAGCCTTGGAATGGGAGGGATATCACCTGGGGTGAAGGAGCAGACCTAGACCGGGTGGGAGCAGGTGCCTCTGGGTCTGGAGGGTTGTGAAGCAGCTCGATGATCCGGTTCTTCACCACCTGGTACTGGGGTTCCGCCATGTCCGTGAAGGTCTGGTTGATATAGGTGAGGAAGGGCTTGTGGTTGGAGGATGAGGAGTCGGTGTGGACCAGCTGAGAGAGGAGATCTATGCTGCTCCGGATGGTGTTCCTGATCTCCAGCAGGACAGTGTGGCTCTGCCCCTCCAGTCTAGCTCTCTTCCTTTCTGTGGAGGTGGATCTGGGGGTGCATGCGGGTAGGGCTGTGGTGGACGTGCCATCTCCTTTCTCCCACCGCACCAGGGAGTCCTCCATGCACTCCACCACGGTTACAACACCTGTCCGCAGGTTCTCCGCCGTGGCACGCTCCACAGACACCTGCCTGGAGACAGGAGCTGACTCTCGGCCGGAAGAAGACTGGCTCTCAGCAAGCTGCCGGAGACAGAGGGTAGTGAGAGGGGCTGCTGGTGCTCCTCAGTGGCGGATCTCACCCTCCAAGAAGCTGCACCTGGCCATGACGTAGGTCTCTCTGTCTGTCAGCTTCACAGTGGCCTGGCCAGATTTCTTCAGGTGCAGCTTCCCATACCAGGTGTGCATGTGCTTCCACCAGCCGAGGAGCACCTCCAAAGTGTAGCCCACACTCTCCGCCTTCTCTCTCCAAGCAGCATGCTTCTGCTTGGTGTCCCTGTAGAGACGATGACCCTTCCACCACAGATAGTCATTCTCTCTCAGCCACTCCAGCACCTCATCCTCGTGTTCCTCCTCAATGGAGTATTGCCTCCTCTCCTGTCCCCGCATACGCCTCTTCCTCCCTTTGGCAGGACCAGATGGGCCCTCATCAGAGGGGCTCCCAGGTAGTAGGGGCTGTTCCTCCACACCACCAGCAGCACCAGCACCAGCACAATCATCATCATCATCATCATCATCATCATCATCATCATCATCATCACCAGCAGGATCATAATCATCATCATCATCAGCAGCAGCAGCAGGAGCAGCACCAGCAGGATCATCATCATCATCATCAGCAGCAGCAGCAGCAGGATCAGCAGGACGAGGATCAGCAGCAGCAGAGTAAGCACCATCAGCGCCAGCAAGACCAGGAGTACGAGAAGGACCAGGAGCTCGAGCAGGATGAGCAGGACGAGCAAGACCAGGAGCACGAGCAGGACGAGCAAGTCCAGGAATACCAGCAGGACGAGAAGGACCAGCAGGACGAGGAGCAGCTTCAGCAGGGTATGCACCAGCAGATGCACCACTGCCAGGAGCAGCTTCAGCAGAGTAAGCACGAGCAGAAGCACCACCGCCAGGAGCAGCCTCAGCAGAGTAAGCACGAGCAGAAGCACCACTGCCAGAAGCAGCAGCAGCAGCTCCTCCAGAAGCAGAAGCAGCAGAAGCCCCAGCAGAAGCAGAGTCAGGGAGAGGGCGCGGGAGGGTGGCCCTGTCCCTCTTGCCAGGGATGGTGGCATGTTGCTGCTTTCTCTTCTTCCCCATGGTTGTGGGGTTGCTGGCTGGCAGGGAGGCTGGCAGGGAGGCTGTCAGGCAGCCAGGCACCAAGGCTGGCAGGCAGGCTGGCAGGCAGGCTGGCAGGCAGGCTGGCAGGCAGGCTGGCAGGAAGCCTGGCAGGAAGCCTGGCAGGCAGGCACCAAGGCTGGCAGGCAGACATGAACCAAGGCTGGCAGGAAGGCTGGCAGGCAGGCAAGCACCAAGGCTTGCAGGCAGGCATGCACCAAGGCTTGCAGGAAGACTGGCTGGCAGGGAGGCTAAAGGCAGGCTGGCAGCAAGGCTGGCAGGCAGGCAGACAGCAAGGCTGGCAGGGAGGCTGGCAGGAAGGCTGCCAGGAAAGCTGGCAGCAAGGCTTGCAGGCAGGGCAGTTAAGGCAGTCAATGCGTCCGGCAGCAGGTCTTTCCTCCGAATGGTGACCTGCTTCCGAGCTGCTTCCCTTTATATCTGCGGGGCTTACGCATTGCATCCCCCCTGCATGCGCAATTAACACTCAGCATCCATTAGGCTTCCGCTGTGCATCCGCTAGGCTTCCGCTCTGCATCTGCTTCATCTGCTGTGCATCCGCTGTGCATCCGCTTCATCCGCTTCATCCGCTCGGCGTCCGCTCTGCATCCGCTCTTTCCTTGCCCATGTGCCATCCGCTCCCATCCGCTTCCATCCGCTAAGCTTCTGTTCCGCATCCGCTTTCCATCCGCTCTGCCTCCTCCCCGCGTCCGTTCCTTTCCGTGTTGTCCGCTCTGGTTATGCAAATTTTTGCCCCTTTTGAGAGCGGATAACAACGGATGGAACATTTTTCTCGTCCGTTGTGTCCTTTTTACTAACGTTTTGCATCTGTTGGGCAGTGTGACAGGGCCTTAAGGTTTTGCCAGATTATAATTAATTAATGTCACATTTTGTACAAGTGTGCAAGTGTAAGAATTGATGGTATTTTGTGGCAAAGTGTGATCATACAAAATAATGATTTGATTTGTATTTCTCTTCTGCTCATTTACTTTCCATTTTGCTAACTGATAAAAAATAAACTACTAACACTTATTTCTGAAAGCATTCTTAATTTACAGCATTTTTGTACAACTGCCTAAAACTTTTGCACAATACTATAGATACATAGAATTATCTTGTTCTTAGGCCTGAAAGTCAATCAGGGAGAATTAAATCACAACTTGGTTCCAGATCTGAAATCAAAGTTTCTGATCACAAAAGCTTCAGGTTTGACATGCATTGCAAGGTCTCTGTTTCAGTTGACACGATTCCCAACATGCAATGTTTTGTGTATGCATTTTGAGCATCTCTGAAACTCAGAATAAAGTAAATCTGGTCACGTTGCCAACTTCAAAAGCCAATACAAACATTTATACCACCAGATAAAGACAGAATGCACTAATTATCACATTAAACAAGAGGAAAACCTTCTACACACCAATTCCACATGCGCTTTTTACAATTTTGTAAACAACAAAGTAAAAGACTCAAGGTCTATCCCACCCCTGATAGGACCTAATGATAAAGACTGCAATGATGACACCATGAAAGCCAACACCTTTTTTTTTTTTTTTAAATTTTATTCAGTTTTTCACATAAAAACAAAAATCTCTTTTTAGTGGACAATATATTTCTGGGTCATCACCTTTATACAAATATGACAGCAATTATATTCATATATGCATACTTAATTCTATTATTACCTTTTCCATTCCAAATTTTCAGTAAGAAAAGAAACAAACGCATTAATTCTGGCCTCTTTCATTATTCTCAATTGAAACATCTTTTTGTTTTATTTCAATTATTTCAAATATAATCCTTTCATATTTATTTTAAAAATAAAGATAAATAATATGTGTTATAATAATAATAATAATAATAATAATAACAGCAGCAACAACAACAACAACAACAACAACAACAACAACAACAACAATAATAATAATAATAATAATAATAATAATAATAATAATAATAAAAGGTTGCCAATGTCTCCCCTTGCTTTTAATAGTCTATATGACTTATTAATTCCATTGGTTCTTTAGTCTGTCATTTTCCCTTTCCATTACACATTCTTTTTATAAATTCAAAATTAATACAAATTTTAACACTAAAAAAAAACAACAACAAGTATAGGTTTCCCCCCTTTTACTGCTTTGAGTGTGACACCTCAATGGTTAAAATATAACTTTATTCCCTCATCTTGATTCCCAATAAACCATTATTTTTAAGAAGTTACAATAATAATCATTACATTGTTTCATTTGGATTCCACAGCATATTTTCCCCCCTTAATTTTAATAAGAGTTATCAATATCTATATTACCCTATTTTCTAAATATTTTTAATTGCAGAAATATTCTTATTACCCCTTGTCACCCTGCAGAATTCCCTTTTTAATTCATCAACCATTATCTCTGAAAAAACAATTTCTTTTCAACATTTTACTATTTCTGTATTTCTTTATTTCATGCACCTGTTTCTTACTGCTTCTCCTCCCCCTCTTTCCCCCATATCTTTTCTCATTCCAGTTTATATCCCTCTCTTTCTTAATTTTCCCCTTTTCTGCTGGGACTTTCTGTCTTTCCCAACTTCACAGGTATTCCCCCTTTTGATTGCCTTCTTAAGTCTCAACTTTTTAGCCTTCCTTCTTTCCCCACTTCTTTGTAGCATTCTTTGTGTTAATTGTCTATTTAAAATGTCTTCTTCTTGAGTCGACTCCTCCTCTGAAGCTCTTTCTTCTTGTTCTTCAATCGCCATTTTCATTTTTTCTAACACAGAACAAAGTGATTTGCCTCTTTCCTGTAATAATTCTCTGATATTTTTAAGTTCCATTTTTAATTCCTGAAGAGATATCATCATTACACACTCTTGTATTTTATGATCGTTAAAGTCCACAAAAAAACACTTTTACTTTCCTTCTTTCTTCTTTCAATTTTCTAAAGTTCTCAATTGTTCCAGCCCAGGGTATATAACAAAAATATCAATCAATCCCACAGTCAGTCTTTCCTTGCTTTTTTCTTTATTCTAGTTCTGATTTCACTTTCTAAGTTTCTTACTTTGTTTCAATATTTCTTTAATATAACATCCAACATCTTTAACACATTCTTTGGCTTAGTATTTGTAAACAGCAATGGATCATGCCCAGTATTTCCTAGCTGAACCACAGAAAACTACAATGATCTAATACATATCGATTTTACAGAAGACAATGTTGAAAAAGCACTACACAATCTTAAACCATCTCTGTCTATTGGACAGGATGAAATATGTGCCTACTTCTTAAAAAAGCTATCCACTGCCATAGCCGAACCTCAAAGCATAATCTTTGAAAAATCTTTCAGGACCAAGGTTGCCTAACCTATGGTCACAAGCCACGGTCATCCCATCTTCAAAAAGGGAGACCCCAGCCAAGTTGAAAATTACCGACCAATCTTCTTATGCTGCTGTAAAGTCACCTGAAAACTCATGGAATCAATTATTAACCAATCCATTATCTTCCACTTAGAGACAAACAACCTACTCTATTATAAACAATTTGGTTTCAGAAAAAAAACTGTCCTGTAATCTGCAACTTTTACACTGCAAAAACATATGGACTATACAACTCGATCAGGGCAAAACAATAGACACAATCTACATAGACTTCTGTAAAGCCTTTGATTCAGTGGTACACAACAAACTACTCCTAAAACTAAAATCTTATGGTATCTCTGGACAACTGCAAAACTGGATGGAAGCATTCCTGTCAAACAGACAACAAATGGTCAAAATTGGGAGTGTCCTATCAAATTCTGTACCTATCAATAGTGGTGTCCCCCAAGGCAGTGTTTTAGGACCAACTCTCTTCATATTCTACATAAATGGCCTCTGTGATCATATTAAGAGCAACTGCGCTGTCTTCGCTGATGATGTAAAGCTGTTCAACACAACAGACAATACTGTTCACCTTCAATCAGTGTTGGTATGGGAGGGTCAGCCTGGATGGTCTTAAATCAGAAGTATGTTACAGAAGTAAGTATAGCTACATTTTGTAACATCCCTGCTCGCTTACAAATTGGACAGCTAGCTACATAAGCTTCAATGTCCTTCTTTAAAGTAGGCCACCAGAATTGCCGCTTAACCAGGTGTAAGGTTTTCACAAATCCAAAGTGACCAGCTGCTTTAGAATCATGAGCTTGTTGTAGTATTTGGCCCCTCAGCACCTGTGGCACATACAGCTTGGTCCCCACCCAAGCCAAACCATCTCTAACTGTATAGTCATTTGAATGAGCCAGGAACCAATCATCCAGTGTTAAAGCTTCTTTTAGTTGTTTGGTTAGGTCATTCGATAAATCCACTTCTTGTGTCTTCTTTTGGACTCCGGTGATCACTGGGGCGGCTCGATGTTTGGTCGAAACAATTGGACTTATCACCTCCTGGCGCATACTATTATGTTGGGGTAGTCTAGAAAGAGCATCCGCCATGAAGTTCTTCCCCCCTGGAATGTACTTCAGTGAGAAATTGAACCACTTGAAATACTGGGCCCAGCAAACTTGTTTAGGGGACAGCTTCCGAGGCATTTTTAAGGCTTCCAAATTTTTATGATCAGTCCATACCTCAAATGGATGTTTTGCTCCTTCCAGGAAATGTCTCCAGGTCAGTAAGGCCCAACGAACTGCAAAAGCTTCTTTTTCCCAGACGGCCCACCTTCTCTCGGTTTCAGACAGTTTACGGAAGGAATACGCACAAGGCCGAAAGGTCCCTTTCTCGTTGATTTAAAGTAACACCGCTCTAACAGCCACATCACTCGCATCAGCTTGAATCACTAAAGGAGCCTCCATATCCGGGTGCTTTAGCACTGGTTCTGCAGCAAACAGTTGTTTTAGCTTTTCAAAAGCTGCTTGGCACTCCATGGACCACTCCAATGGCTTGCTCGGCCTTGGCTTCACCTCCCCTTTTGTTTTTAAGAGATTTGTGATGGGCATTGCTATCTTAGCAAAAGTCGGGATAAATTGCCGGTAAAAATTTGCAAATCCCAAGAAGCTTTGAAGTTGTTTTCTGGTACATGGTGGAGCCCATTCCAATAAGGCACGCACTTTCTCTGGATCCATTTCTATGCCCTCAAATGAAATGCGATATCCCAAATAGTCAATTTTCTCTTGATGGAATTCACACTTGGATAGTTTAGCATACAACTTAGCGGCACACAGTTTCTGTAGAACCGACCGCACCAGTTTCACATGTTCATCCAGAGTTTCCATGTAGATAAGGATGTCATCAAGATAAACCAGACCCCCCCTGTATAAATGTTCATGTAACACCTGATCGATCATCTGCATGAATACAGCTGGGGCCCCTTGTAAACCAAAAGGAAGAATGTTGAATTGGAAGCAACCCATTGGGCAGTTAAAAGCCCAATTGGAGGAGCTAAGATTGTTTATAGATAAAAATCTGGAACGTGGTTTCATTCAACCTCCTAGGCCCCGGGTAGGTCTTCCACTCATCCCCTTCCTTAATTCGAATTCGGTAGTTTGGTTCTCTCAAATCCAACTTTGTGAAAATCTTCCCCTTGGCTAGGTGGACCAACATGTCCTTCATCAAAGGAAGGGGGTACACGTTTTCCATGGAAATGGCGTTCAAATTTCTGTAGTCCGCCACCAAGCGTTTGGAACCATCTTTCTTTTCACAGAACAACACTGGGGCCGCTACCCGGGGCCTAGGAGGTTGAATGAAACCATGTTCCAGATTTTTATCTATAAACAATCTTAGCTCCTCCAATTCCCGTGGTGTCATTGAGTACAACTTCGGTTTCAGGAGCTTCACCCCAGGCAAAATTTCAATAGCACAGTCTGTTGGCCGGTGAGGCGGAAGCTCATCCGAGGCCTTCTTACTGAACACTTCTTTTAAATCCCAATACTCTTTGGGAATTTTCTCCTCCCCTTTCACGGGTTCAGTACCTGTGGAAGCTATTTCAATCAGAATCTGAAGCTTCGGCTGAGATCTCCCCTCTTTTTCCAGTCGCTGATTTGTGCGTATGCGCAACCCCTTTCTCCAGTTAATCTGGGGGTTCCATTTCTGGAGCCAGGGCAATCCCAGTATAAATGGTTGCTCCATCCCAGGAACCACAATAAAGCGCAGAGTCTCATCATATTCTCCCATGATCATTTCTATAGGTTCCATGATAAAACATGCAGGGCAACCTCCAGCCACTGATCCATCTAATTGGCAAAAGGAAATGGGCATCTTTAAAGGTTTTAGTTTTAAGCCCATTTTCTCCACTACTTCCATGTTGATTATACACCTTGTGGACCCAGAATCTAACAGGGCTAGCATTTCCCCTTCGACCCCTGAATTGGATACCCTCAACTTCACCGGAATGGTCATAGGGCCCACGCTTGGGCTTACCAGGAAGTCATCTTCTGAGTTGAAATTGTCCTCCTCAGGGGTTACTGGGGTTTCTGATTCCTCTTCTGCAGGAGGGATGACCTCTGCCGTCTCTTTCAACTTTTGTGCTGCTTCGCGAGGCTTCGCTGGGGAATTTTCAGGTTTCTTCCCTTCCTTTGGTGCCCCCTTTGGTTCCAGCTTGACTTTGCAGTTCACAGCCCGGTGACCTTCCTTCCCACATTCACTTCCCAGACTTATCCTTTCCTCCCCTCCCCCCTGTTTCTTGTGACAGCTGAAAGATGCAAAGCGATAGAAGATCTTGAAGGCTGACACTATCCTTCAAAAAAATCTTGACTATGTATCAGAATGGTCAAACAGATGACAACTTCAAATTTCAACCAATAAATGCTCTGTCTTACATACTGGCAAAAAAAATCAGAAAATAAAATACAAGCTGAATAGTCAAGACCTTGTTGATGATCCAAACTCTGTCAAGGATCTTGGAGTACTCATCTCAAAGGACCTAAGTGCTAGAGCCCACTGTAAGTACAAAGCCAAGAAGACATTAAGGGTTGTTAACTTAATCTTACGTAGCTTTTTCTCTGGTAATATTACATTAATAACCAGAGCATACAAAACATTTGCTAGACCAATACTTGAATACAGCTCATCAGTCTGGAACTCACATTACGTATCTGATATTAACAAAGTTGAGAAAGTCCAGAAATATTTCACAAGAAGAGTTCTCCACTCCTCTACTCCTTCTAGAATATCTTATGCTGCCAGACTTGAAATTCTAGACCTAGAAAACCTTGAATTACGCTGTCTTCGGTCTGATCTAAGTATGGTATATAAAATCATACATTACAATGACTTGCCTGTCAATGAATACTTCAGCTTCAACCATAACAATACAAGAGCAAACAATCGATACAAACTCAAGTTTAACTGCACCACACTTGATTGCAGGAATACGACTTCAGCAACAGAGTGGTCAATGTCTGGAATACTCTTCCTGACTCTGTGGTTTCTTCCCCAAACCCCAAAAACTTTAACCTTAGACTGTCTACTATTGACTTCACCCCTTTCCTAAGAGGTCTGTAGGGGGCGTGGATAAGTGCACCAATGTGCCAACCGTCCCTGTCCTTTTGTTTCTTTTATTTTTCTTCTATGTGCCCATTTCATGTATTCATAACTATGTATATCCTTATACCTATAAGCGATTGACAAATCAAAATAAATAAATAAAAATAAATAAATAAATCAAGTCAAGGTATCTCTGAATGAGTCCATGCTTAGTCTTCCTCCTATGAAACAGAACATTTCTTCTGTAACTCTGCAGGTCATACAGTAGAATCCTTCTAATAAAAATAACATAATTTAATAAAATAACAGAGTTAGAGGGGACCTTGGTGGTCTTCTAATCCAACCCCCTGCTCAAGCAGGAAACCCTATACAATTGTAGACAAATGGCTGTCCAATGTCTTCTTTAAAAACTTTAGTGTTGATGGAATGCAATAGAACCTTCCTCATGGTGGCATGTCTAAAACAGTAATTTATATTAGAATCAGGCTTATTTTTAGACTATAGACCTTGCTAACTTGCTAAGACATGGTCATCCTTCCTTTAAGTTTAGAAGGTTGGTTGGGTGAAGATAGGAGGGTGTTCATCCATTTTTAATACAGGGAATCATTATGCCTTGGCTTCCTGAAATTCAGGAAACATTGGTCTAAAGACTTCCTAATTTGTTTCTTAATCCAGCCTTGATGTCCAACTGGAGAAGGCCTGGGGTCATCTCTTGGTCAGCCTTTGAAGGAAAGTGCTGTGAGAATAACATACTTCACTGTTTTATGAAGACTATGTTTATCCATGAGCACAAGTGTCTAATTAGAACTGACTGAAAAGGCATTTGCCTGACATTTATGCCACCATCCTTCAATCTTTAGAAGCATTTAAATTCTTGTGGGAGGCATACCAAACAATGTCAGACATTACATAAAACCCTCCCTTGCTTGTGACCCATTGCAAGGAGAAAAGGAGGAAATGATCTGGGAGGAGAGTATGGCAGAAGAATGGTGTTATCCCATAAACTTGATGGGTGGGGTCATTTAGTTTGAAAGCAGATCTAAGGGGAAGTTCTTTCTATGAATAAGGAACATCTCTACAAAAAAGGAAATAGTAGTTGAAAGAATAACCACCTGAACCAAGTAACCACATAGCCCTCCAAAGGGGGGTTAGAAGGGAGCCCATCTAGAGTTACTTTAGAAGAAGCTCTGGGCAGATACAATAAAACCCCCATTCAGATAGAATATTTATTGTATTATTGATGTAAAGAAGGGGAGAATCTATTCCAAAAAGTAAGAAGCTTAGGGATGGGATGAGGCACAGAAAGTATGTTTTACATATTTCAAACCTACACATTATCAAAAGTGTAGTATTGTATATTTTCTTTTTGAGGTTTTAAAATCCTGCAAGTAGTGAATTACACTGAAAATAGCAGTTTCATGTATATCTACTTTATGTAGTACAATTTTCCATCATCAAAGGCAAGTCCTTCTCAGTCAGTATTCGTGAGATCTTTGGGGGGCAATATTCAGTTGGAATTTACATTTAAGTAGCTGAAATCCATGTCTGACAGACTGAATGGTAAGGACTGGATCCTGGTTTTGTTTCAGGGGCCATCCTATAAATATTTATTTGCTAGATGTCTTATGCGTTGCTTCCTCTAAGGTTCAGAGTGACTTATGTGGTGATTTCCATTTCTTAAACACCAACCTTGTATATAGTTTACTAGAGAATGACTACTCCAAACTAACCCAGTAAATTTCTTTGATTTAGGACAGACTTAAACCTGGGTCTCTCTAGTCATAGTCCAACAAGATTAAAGTACATAACTGAAATGGTACTCATATTTGAAAAGTCATCCTGGATCTTCTTTTTTTTCAAGATTAAACTTTCCAAATTCTTTCAGGATCTCTCCGTGGGACCATGTCTATCAGTGTCCTTTCAATTTGTTCCACTTTGTCCAAATCTATTTGAAAACATAGTGTCAAAAACTAGTTTCATACTTGAGGTATGGTCTGATGAAAACAGAATAAAATGGAATGATTATTTTCCAGGATTTGAAACTCTACTTCTGTTAATGAACCCTAAAATTCACAGCTGTTTTAAAAGCCAACTGGTCAGGTTAATTGGGGACAAGGCAATCAATGACTATTAATATTGATGGCTTTTGCTACTGCTTGACTTGTAAGAAGCATGTCTTAAATACTGATTGCTGGGAGGCAACAATGGAAAAGAGTTATTACCTCCCACTCCAGGCTTGTAAACTTCCCAAATATATCCAGGCTATTGTATGACACTGAGTACTGAATCAGATGGGCCTATAGAATGACCTGATCCAGTAGGGTTATTCTTGCATCTAATTGCACCTGTCATTTTGCAGTTATATCCCACTGCCAACTTATTCACTCATAATCAAGTACTATTCTAAGATATTTTTTATTGTTGTCAAACCAGAAATATCTCTTTCTGAACTGGTGTCATTTGATTTCATATTTTCCAATTACATAATTTTGCATTTGTTCCTGTTAAATTCCACTGTGTTATTTTTAGGCCATTTCACCAACCTATCAAGATAAGTTTGCATGTTGTTGCTGTCTTTTAGGTATTGTCTATCCTACTCAATTCGGTGTCATCTGAACAATGTGATGTTTATTTATCTGTTTCTTTACAAAAGGCATTAATAAAAATATTTCAAAAATATAAGATTGAGTCTTAAGGCATGCCACTTGATACCTTAATCCAATCATGAGAAACAAAGAACACTCTTTGAATGAAATGTGTGTGTCAGTTTAATTGTTTTCCTTTCTTATCTATAGATTACCCATGTTTCTCACAAAATAAGGCCAGGCCTTATTTTTTTTTTGACCCCTGAAAACACAGTTAGGCTGTGTTTTCGGGGGTGACTTAATTTCCTCCCCCACCTAGAGCAGCCCACATGCACGTACCTCGCTGCGAGGCTGCTTCTATTGGCCAACAAAAGCTCCCCAAAGCTCCCCTTACCTTCAGGCAGTGGGACATCACTAGCCACTTCGATTGGCCGGTAGAAGCGGCCTTGGGGCGAGTGCACACACACACACACACACACACACACTCCCCTCACCATGAGGCCGCTTCTATCGGCAGACAAAAGCTCCCTTGAAGGCTCCAGCCACTCCAGGGTGAGGCGTGGCTGCCCATGTCCCCTCGCCTTTAGGCAGTCTCTTTCGAGTGATGGAAGCTTCCCAAATGCAGTCACCAGCCACTTCAATCAGCCAAAAGAAGTGGCCTTGCAGCAAGGGGAGTGTGTGTGTGTGTGTGTGTGTGTGCGCTCGCCCTGAGGCTGCTTCTACCGGCTGAGCGAAGTGGCTAGTGACTGCATTTGGGGAGTTTCCGTCACCCGAAAGAGACTGCCTAAAGGTGAGGGGACATGGGTAGCCATGCCTCACCCTGAAGTGGTTGGGGATTCTGCCTTCAAGGGAGCTTTCATCTGCCGATAAAAGTGGCCTCATGGTGAGGGGAGTGTGTGTGTGTGTATGTGTGCGTGCTCGCCCCAAGGCTGCTTCTACCAGCCAATTGAAGTGGCTGGTGACTGCACTTGGGAGCTTCCATCGCCCGAAAGAGACTGCCTAAAGGCGAGGGGACATGGGCAGCCACGCCACACCCTGAAGCAGCTGGGGACTCTGCCTCCAGGGAGCTTCGATTGGCTATCATGGTATTCTAGCCTAGGCTACCTGCAGGGCACTCCTCAAGGCAAGTTTTCCCCCCGTCCTTCCCCCGTCCATTTCTCTTCACCTCGTGTAATTCTAATGAATGATGTGAAAAATGGTGGGGGAAAGCATGGTTTAAATAGGCCTAAATAGCGGGGCTTAATTTCACCTCATGTCTAGAAATCATGCTGGGCTTTCCTATTGGTGTAGGCCGTATTGTTGGAGAAACACGGTACTAGCATGCTGATATGCTAATTAATGGAAATCTGTTTTGTTTATACAGATTTCTTTTATTATTATTTTATTTGTATGGTTGCCCATTTTATCTAAATGATACTGGGTGGCTCATTACAGTTCAAAACAACAATCCAATAAAAATAAGTTAAATAATCAATATTCAATATGCAAACATATATGAAAACTTACAATAATCACTTTAAAACAAAAAATTATGACCAGGGATTTTTACATCAATTCAACACAGTGATTGTAAACACTCCCTACTATTGCTGAACCCACCAGGCATGACTCCAGAGCAATGTCTTCAGGACCTTTGTAAAGGCGGGAGGATTAGGGCTAATCTAAAGGCCCTGTCACACTGCCCAACGGATGCAAAACGTTTGTAAAAAGGACACAGTGGACGAGAAAAATGTTCCATCCGTTGTTATCCGCTCTCAAAAGGGGCAAAAATTTGTATAAGCAGAGCGGATAACACGGAAAGGAACGGATGGGGGGAGGACGCAGAGCGGATGGAAAGCGGATGCGGAACGGAAGCCTAGCAGATGGAAGCGGGTGGAAGCGGATGCAGAGCGGATGCGTAGAGGATGCGTAGAGGATGCAGAGCGGATGCATAGAGGATGCAGAGCGAATGCGTAGAGGATGCAGAGCGGATGCAGAGCAGATGCGTAGCAGATGACGTGGATGCGTAGCTGCATCCATTTTCATCCTTTCTCCGTCCGTGCTACTAACGCTGCGCGTCTGTTCTGCTTCCTCCCTGCGTCTGTTTACCGCTGGAATGGATTTGAGTTGCACGAATGTGCAGCAGATGCCTAGAGGATATAGCAGATGCATAATGGATGCAGAACGGATGTCCCCCGTATGCCTATAGGATGCAGAACGGATGCATTGGATACATTTTCCGCTCAAAAGTTTTGAGCAGCTCAAAACCTTCTGAGCGGATGAAATGTCAATAGACGGATGCTGGACGGATAGAGAGGAAGCAAAACGGAGACAGTGAGTACAGAACGGAACCATCACGTTAACCAATGGATGGCAAGTGTTTTTCTCCATTTTACATCCTCTTTCCATCCGTTGGTGCAATGTGACAGGGGCTTAAGTTTATTTTATTCTATTGTCACTATTGTACAATGAAATTAAATACTATCTTCAGTGTATATTTTAACTATAAAAATAAAACACAAACACACATCCTTCACATTCTATACAATTGAATTGAAAACCTGATATTGCATTAATATTACACTATACAGTTAAATTCAATATAGTTACTGGTCTGGAATAGAAGGTGGTTTTCAGCCTATTCGTCCTTGTTTTTATTATCCTGTACCATCTGCCAGATGGTAATAGTTTTAAAAAAGTTTGTCCAGGATGAGATGGATCTTTAAGAATGTTTTGAACTTTCTTAAGGCAGCAGGAGCTATAAAGCTCTTCCAAAGAAGGGAGAGGGCAGCCAAAGATTCTCTGGGCAATGATATTAACCCCCTGGAGTGCTGTCCTATCTGCTACTATGCAATTAGCAAACCATACACAGGTGCAGTAAGTTAAGATACTCTCTATCTTAGATGGTGCAGCATCTAAGATGCAGCAGTAGAAGGTCACCAGCAGTTTTTCATTCAGTTGTCATTTCTTGAGAAGTCTCAGGTAGTATAATTTCTGCTAGGCCCTTTTGACCAATGCTGCAATGTGAGTGTCCCAGGTCAGGTCCTCTTTTATGATAAAACTCAGAAACTTAAAACTGACAACTTGCTCCATTCTGTCTCCATTGATAAGAAAGGGCTGGATGTCTGAGCTATTCCTTCTATAGTCCACAAAAAACTCCTTGGTCTTATTGGTGTTAAAGAACAAGTTATTGTCTCCATACTATGAATGCAACTGGTCCACCTCATTTCGATAGGCATCTCCAGGAAGATGAGTCCCACCACTGTTTTATCATCTGCAAATTTAGTAATAGTATTACTCGCATGAGTGGGAATGCAGTCATGCACATAAAGAGTATAGAGTAGGGCACTCAACACTCAACTCTGTGGTGTACCAGTGTAATGTCCCTTGGAGTGGGTACCTGGGAACCACCAGATGAATTCTTTCATAGATAGGACTCATAACATTCCTCTCCTACTTATCCTGATGTATCTAGGGAGAGGGGGGTCCCTCAAATAATCTGATTCCTGCTGGCACAGTGGTTAAAGTGCAGTATTGCAGGCAATCTCTGCCCCAAGATTGACTCAGCCTTCCATCCTTCTGAGATCAGTAAAATGAAGTTTCAGATTGTTGGGGGCAATATGCAAATAATGCTTACATTTTAAACAGCCCAGAGAATGCTGTAAAGAGCTTTGGGGCAGCATATAAGCCGAAAGACTATTGCTATTACTATCTCAAGCAATATCGGACTTTATAGCTCATAATGAGCACCTTGAATTGAATCCTTTGCATAGTTTTGCCTTCTGTACTAGTTATGCCATTAATTAATTAATTAGATTTATTGCAGTTTTTCTACCACTTCTCTTAGCAGCACACAAGTAAAAATGACAAACATAAGCAGTACTGAAATCACTGCTATTGATAGGAATGTGTTGAAAAAGTTCCTTCTTGTAAGAGAAATAGAAAAGGGCATAGACTCAAGAGATATGCAAGTTATGTCTTTTGTCATAAATTTTTAACTACAATCTTATATTTGATTGGAGATTGTAAAAAATGGAGTCTTGGTGCTAGTATTAATTATCTTCCTTCCTTACCCTGCTAGTCCCTTTCCCATCTTCCTTAAAATAATGAATTATTAGAATAGCTCTGTGAGTTGGGGGTTGGGGACTACTTTCCATGACTTTGTTGGTTACTCCAGTGGCAAAAAGCAGGCCCAGTGGCATTGGCATTTCGTGCTGACAACACTATAAAAAGTTTAAAGCTGCAACAGCTTTGAGAAGCCAAAGAGAAGAGAGGAGATGGGAAGTCTAAAAAGGTTAGCCTGAAATGCACTTTACTGTTATTTAGGAGAACAAATGAGTTAAGGAAAAATTTCAAATACCAGAATACCCTACAGGGAGGAGATATAACTATTAAAGTGCTGTTATAGCAGCGATAAATGGAGGAACAATAAAAATAAATTGATGAAGTAAATGTCAGCTCTGGTCCCTTGAGCTGCACCTCCATGCCTTTGTCCAAAAGTAGAACCTCTCCAATTACAGAAGGTTGGGATCAGCCTTCAATGACAGCATGACAAGGACAGCACACGGAACACTGACAGAAAGAATACAATTATTCGCAACCTTGAAAAATTGTATCCTACTAGAATGTATGGCGGCGGGGGGGAAATCAATTAATGGCACATGGCTTCCATTTCTGTCTAATAATTTGATAAAAGGGGAGCCAGAATAAAATAACAACAACATGTATGTGATCTTTCCTTTGCTTCTGGAAAGGCAACAGGAGGTGGGAGGAGGGTGAGCACATAGAATGTATGACCCACAAGTCAAAGTCAGTGTTATGCTGAGGGTTAACACTGGTATAGTTTTAGAATGTGTGCAATTTTCATTATTCTTATTATCTTAAAGAAACTAGGCAGGCTTTTAAAAAATGGTATTTAAATGAAAATCACCTTTTTCCTTTTGGCTGAGATCCATAGCAAAAGAGAGATTTCTTTGTTAAGCAGGCAGAAAGGAGAATAGTGAAGGCCTCTCTGTTTTATGAAAGGGAAAAGGTAGAAGTTGGTGGTAAACAGGGTTGAGGTGGAAGACGATTTATCTTGTGCAATTTACAACAGGTGCTAAACATTACGAAAAGCAGAGCTATTAAGCAATCAAATTAGGCTATAATTAACAGAAGAAAACCATACAAGAATTCTAATTAACTCATATCAGAACATGGCCATGGTCACCTCCAATAGCCCCACTTAAAGCTAAAAACTGGGGGAAAAAACAAATGGGGAAAAATATAACCCTAGCATAATGCTTTTTAAGTGGGTAAGAAATTGCAGCTATTGATGCTTTCATTTCTGATGTTGATTAAATGTTCTATTCTGTGTCATAGAATCTTTTATTTGCAAATATACTGCTTCTATGGGTTGTTGATTGCTTGCATAAGGCTGAGATCCAGGAATAACTTAAGCACGTTGAATATTTTCTCTCTCTCTATATTTCCCATTTCATAATATCTTGTAAGCATGGCTCAGTGTGGTTTCCTTCTAATGCTTAAATTTCCACTCATTATGAGGAAGTCTGCCTTAAACTGTAATAATAATAATAATAATAATAATAATAATAATAATAATAATAATAATAATAATAATAATAATAATAATAATAATAATAATGACTTTATAGGTGGATAAAAATGCCAAATCCAGTCTAAACATCTAGCTGAGTGTGCAACCAACCATAATAATAATATGCAGAATTACCAGTAGTCAGACAAAGACTGCCAACATTGAAAGCAATGGCTTTCAACAGACATTTAAAAAGGAACTGAAAACTTCCATTTAGGAGTTCTCTGCTATGAGATTATTGTTAAAATATTAATAGTGACTATCTATCAGCACCTGCCAAAGTTGAGCATCCAGGTTAACCACTCTAGGATCTCATGGGATAGGAGTTCCCATCCCTAGATCTTAAAATCTTTGTTCCAACTCTTAAAGCTACATGGTGATGATGCATATTTTCTCATTATTAAATTATATTGTTATATAATATAATAAATATCTTTGTCATCTCTATCTAGTTTTCAGTTAGAA
Organism: Laticauda colubrina; assembly: GCA_015471245.1. Lineage (NCBI taxonomy): Eukaryota > Metazoa > Chordata > Lepidosauria > Squamata > Elapidae > Laticauda > Laticauda colubrina. Next base: position 1,765 of record BLBF01020034.1, on the reverse strand, counting down.
AAATGAAAATATTAAGGTTAATATTTATTATGCAATGAGCAGAGCAACATGTTAATTCAACAAAGTAAAATAATAACTATGAATGCTAAAAAAGTTGCAAGAGTTTAGTTCATCTTCTGTGGTTTTGTCAGCTCTGAATTGTGATACAAATACTGTGATTTCTCTTTTTTTTTGTGAAATTGCTTTTAGATGATATAAAAAAATGAAACAGTATGGTGCATTTGCTTTAAAACCGTATTGCTTTAAAATATTGCATGCCAACTCATGTGTAATTAAGTGATATCAAACTATCTTTATTCTCACTGTGTTTTAGCTGCAAGAAACAACTGACATTATCACAATGATAGTTATAATAACTAAAGATTGAGATTACATATTTAATTTTGGCTTTCCCTAAACTAGAACTCTCCAGGTGTAATGGGACTACAACTCCTAGTATCATAAATTATCATGTTCCTAAAAGTAGCCATCTTTGAAAAACTGAAGGTTGTTTTTCTTAATTATTTTGACTAACCCCTTTATCAAGTACTACTGTTTTAAACATATTTATTATGTGTTAATCATTTTCATACTGACAATTTTCTTGGAAGCATGCAAGACAATAGAACAGAAATATTTTAAGTAAGTAAATAAAATTAAATAGACAATTATTGCTTTCAGCCTCTTTAGACTGCAAACTCAGAATACAATACAACAGGAAATCAAATACAAGCTAAATTTTTTTGTAGTTTTTCCCTCCCTCCCTCTCCTAAGTACATTCTGTTGAGTAACATAGCTGAAGCTTATACAATTTGAATTAGCAGCTGGATAGCAATTGAATTCCACTGTTCAAGTCTGGAAAATAACATTGCAAAATGCACTTCTCAAGCATCTTCCATGCACAAAACCTCATTATATATAGGGATGTGAAGGGAAAAAATACTAGCTAATTATTTTGTCAAATCTTTTCTGTTCTCCAGAGTTTTAGGAATAGGTAGGTGTGGGATAGCAGACATTTTTCACCACAGAAGATAAGTTGCAATGTTTCTGTCTCAGCAGCACTTCTGTCAACTTCTTTCCATAAGAATGTCCTGCATATGCAAGAATGATTTAGGCAGGGGCAACTCAATAGAAATTACAATCCTGCTCCATGCTGCTGTTATAACTTGTTCATTCACTGCTAGCCTCTAAATCAGCCAAAATGTCTTGCCTTGTGGAACTCCTCATAAGGCAGCTTCAGTTCCCTGAATGATTTGACACAGGCAGCCATCAATGACACATCATCCTCAGTGCTGCATTCTGGGGATCTGCTCAGGAAAAGCAGTTTTGCTTGAGAATCAGGTTGATGTGATCCCAATGGTGGTTGGCTATCTCCAAGAACTCTCTGAATGAAACATTTGTATAAGTCAGGCAGTGATGGGATACAAATTTTTTTACTACTGGTTCTGTGGGCATGGCTTGGAGGGCATGACAGGGCAAGGATACTGTAAAATCTCCATTCCCTCCCCACCTCACTAACCTGCTTTCCAGCTCCCTTCTTCTGTGCAGGGCAACAAAAGAAGACCCAACCAATTATCTGGGACTTGGCAGGCAGAGAATAGATGGGGCGGGGCCAGTCAGAGGTGGTATTTTCCAGTTTTCCGAACTACTCAAAATTTCTGCTCCTGGTTCTCCAGAACTGGTCAGAACCTGCTGAATACCACCTCTGAAGTCAGGAGTGTCAAACTTGCACCAGGACTCCCCCCCCCCAATTAAACAAGGCGGGAATGTGGCCAGTGTGTGATCC
>BLBF01020026.1:20718-31833 GCA_015471245.1 Laticauda colubrina | reverse complement strand
CCTGCCAGGCTTCCTGCCAGCCTGCCTGCCAGGCTTCCTGCCAGCCTTGGTGCCTGTCTGCCTGCCAGGCTTCCTGCCAGCCTTGGTACCAGCCTTCCTGCCAGCCTTGGTGCCTGCCAGCCTCCCTGCCAGCCAGCAACCCCACAACCATGGGGAAGAAGAGAAAACCTCAGCCATCTGCTGCCAGCCCTGGCAAGAGGGACAGGGCTACCCTCCCGCCCCCTGTCCCTGACTCTGCTTCTGCTGGGGCTTCTGCTGCTCGGGCTCGCTCTTCTGATGCTGGAGCTTCTGCTGAAGCTGCTCCTGGCGGTGGTGCTTCTGCTGGTGCTTACTCTGCTGAAGCTGCTCCTGGTCCTGCTGGTCCTGCTCATCCTGCTCGTGCTCCTGGTTTTGCTCGTCCTGCTGATCCTGCTCGTGCTCCTGGTCCTGCTCGTGCTCCTGGTCCTGCTCGTGCTCCTGGTCTTGCTGGCGCTGCTGGTGCTTACTCTGCTGCTGCTGATCCTGGTGCTGCTGCTGGTGCTGCTGGTGCTGCTGATCCTGCTGCTGCTGCTGCTGCTGCTGATGATGATGATGATCCTGCTGCTGCTGATGATTATGATCCTGCTGCTGCTGCTGCTGCTGCTGATGATGATCCTGCTGGTGCTGCTGCTGCTGGTGGTGTGGAGGAGCAGCCCCTACTACCTGGGAGCCCCTCTGATGAGGGTCCATTTGGTCCTGCCAAAGGGAGGAAGAGGCGTATGCAACAACGGGAGAGGAGGCAATACTCCATTGAGGAGGAACACGAGGATGAGGTTCTGGAGTGGCTGAGAGAGAATGACTATCTGTGGCGGAAGAGACACAGGCTCTACAGGGACACCAAAAAGAAGCAGGATGCTTGGAGAGAGAAGGTGGAGAGTATGGGCTACACTTCGGAGGTGCTCCTTGGCTGGTGGAAGCACATGCACAACTGGTACGGGAAGCTGCACCTGAAGAAATCTGGCCAGGCCATGGTTAAGCTGACGGACAGAGAGACCTACGTCATGGCCAGGTGCAGCTTCCTGGAGGGTGAGATCCGCCACCAAGGAGCACCAGGAGCCCCTCTCACTACCCTTTCTCTCCGGCAGCCTGCTGAGAGCAAGCCCTCTTCCGGCCGAGAGTCAGTCCCTGTCTCCAGGCAGGTTTCTGTGGAGCGTGCCACGGCGGGGAACCCGCGGACAGGTGTTGTAACTGTGGTGGAGTGCGTGGAGGACTCCCTGGTGAGGTGGGAGAAAGGAGACGGCGCGTCCACCACAGCCGTACCCGCATCCACCCCCCCCCAGCTCCACCTCCACAGAAAGGCAGAGAGCCAGACAGCAGGAGGGGCAGAGCCACACTGTCCTGCTGGAGATCAGGGACACCACCCAGACCAGCATAGATCTCCTCTCTCAGCTGGTCCACACCGACTCCTCATCCTCCAACCACAAGCCCTTCCTCACCTAGGTCAACCAGACCCTCAGGGACATGGCGGAACCCCAGTACCAGGTGGTGAAGGACCAGATCACCGATCTGCTTCACAACCTTCCAGACCCAGAGGAACCTGTTCCCACCCCAGGTGATGTCCCTCCAGTCCAGGTCTGCTCCTCCACCCCAGGTGATGTCCCTCCCATTCCAAGGCTTCCCACAGGCACTCACCTACCAGGGCTACGGCTACCAGGAGGTCCAGCAGCACAGGCAGAAGCCCTTCCCAGTCCAGGCACAGAGTCATCGGGTGACACCGTTGCCACCGGTTCCACTGATGCCACCGATGCCACCCACGCCAATGATGCCACCGACGACAGCGATGCCACCCACGCCACCGATGCCACCCACGCCAGTCCTCACCCAGCTGCAGACCAGACAGCCCCACTACAATATTCCTTCCTCCACCCCACAGCCAAGCCCAGCCTCAGTACATCTGTCATCAGTACTGGGGCTGACACCCCATGTCATGGAGGAAGACCTCTCAGCATCACGGGTCTGAGCCAGCTGTCCGAGAGCTTTCTCAACACACCGTCACCTGTTGTCCTCTCGGGGCCAGCCACCCAAGTGGTGCTTCAGACCAGCACTGCAGCAGCAGCCACCTCCATAGAACCTGGACCCTTCACCCCTGAGACTGGGCACACCTCCGAGTGACCAAGAGGAGTGCCAGAGACTGGGTGGCTGGCTGGCAACCTGTGGACTTTATTTGGACACTTGACTTGGGTCATTTTTCTTTTACAGCTTGTTGTTCAATAAAGTTTATCTTTGATTCACACACTTGCTTCATTTCTTTTTTTGTAATAAAGTCTTGGTGGAAACTTTTAGAATTGGTTTAAGCCTTTGCATGCTTGTGGGATGGGTTAAGATAGCAGTGGGGTGGGCAGGGATACCTGTGGGATGGGTAATAGCTGTGGGATGGGCAGGGATACCTTTGGGATGGGTAATAGCTGTGGGATAGATAAACCTCCAGTGTAAGCATAGTGGGACTGTATGGTCCACCCTCCCAGGTGCCACACCTATGGCCCTTTATTATCAATAACAATGTAATAATCATCCACACATGTCAACACAAACACAATTCTTTATTAAACACCCTGTTCATTGTAGGCCCACCCAACATACATGGCCCAATCTCATCAGTGTGATGAGACAGGCTGAAGGAAGCACCCATTAATCATCTATCATCCTGTCTTGCTACTCCACTGCTCCAGCTGGGGAGTTGCACCTGTGTTTCAGGAGGTTGCACTGCTTCTTCCCTTCACGTGAGGCTCTGTTGGGGCCTTGCACATCCTCAGTGTCTATCAGGTTTCGCCCTTGCCTCCATTCCCCAGACTCCATGTCCCCATTGCCTTGTTGGAGGTCCACGAGCCTGTTCTGCAACACTGGGTAGCGGGTGCACATGAGATTGTGCAGGATGCAGCAAGCTTCCATGATCCTCCTCACGGTCTCTGGGCGATGCTGCATGGTGCTGAGAAGTACCTGGTACCTGTTGGGTAGGATGCCAAAGGCGTTCTCCACCACCCGCCTTGCCCTGGACAGCCTGTAATTGAAGATCCTCTCTTCACGGGTGAGGAGTCTGGAAATGTAGGGCTTCATGAGGTAGGTTCGGAGGGAGAAGGCGTCATCCCCCACGATGAAGTAGGGCACATCTTGCGTGTCGTTGGGCAGGGGGTCTGGATCTGGGAAGCCCATGATGAGGTTGCCTTCCAGCCCCTCCTTGAGGTCACTGACGTTGTATACCTGGGCATCTGAACATGAGCCACTGCCTGAAGCATCGATGTACATGAACTTGTAGTCAGCATCGACCATGGCAAAGAGGACGATGCTAAAGAAGCCCTTGTAGTTGAAATAAGTGGACCCCAACTTGGCTGTTGCTTTGCAGGCCACGTGCTTGCCATCTATGGCTCCAACAGTGTGTCGGAAGTTCCACCTCTGATACCACTGCTCTGCAACTTTCTTCCATCCTTCTTCAGTGGAGGGGCACTGGAGGAGCTCTTCCAGGTATTCTTCGATGATGGCCTGCACCTCTTCTCTGACCACAATGCTGATGGTGTTGTGTGGCACCCTCCAGTCATACTGCATGCTCCTGTAGGTGGTCCCTGAGGCCAGGTGGTGCAGAGTCAGCGCCACCTTGAGTCCAGGGTCCAGGCTGGGCCAGAAGTTGGTGTTTGCCTTGGTCAACCTGGGTGTCAGCCGCTGCACAACTTCGTCAAACATTGCTGGAGGCATCCTCATGAAGTTCTGGAATGCCCGAATGTCTTCATTCCTGAGCTCCACCATCAGCTTGTTGTACAGTCCGTCCTCTGCTCTTCTGGAGAATCATCTTCGTATCCAGACGCTTCTTGGCCGCCCCTTTTTCTTCCCGTAGTAGAGTTCACAGAGCCTGTAGATGGCTTCGCACTGTTGCAGAAGGATGGTGGCTGCCAAAAGGACTGTGTTACGATCCACGGTTGACATGACTGGATGCTGTGGAAGAGCAAGAGTCAGATAAAGGCTGCAGAGCTCTGCACAGCTGGTCTGCTGGTCTGAAAGTGAGATGCAGGTGAGTTTCTCCACCTTTTTATAGGCAGTATAGGTGTCCCTTTGCATCCTCTAGGCATCCTCTAGGCATCCCCTAGGCATCCTCTAGGCATCCTCTAGGCATCCTCTAGGCATCCTCTAGACATCCTTAATATCCGAGATAGGTTCCCTCTGCGAACATTTTTTCCATTTTAAATGCTTTGTTTCCATGCTGCATCCGCTTGGCATCCGTTCTGCATCCGTTCTGCGTCCGTTCCGCTTCCTCCCTGTGTCCGAGTGGATGCAAGTTGCGCAGATGCGGAACGGATGCCTAGCGGATATAGCGGATGCGTAACGGATGCAGAACGGACAAATTGGATACATTTTCTGTGCAAAAGTTTTGAGCAGCTCAAAACTTTCTGAGCGGATGAAACGTCCATAAACGGATGCTGGACGGATAGAGAGGAAGCAAAACGGAGGCAGTGAGTATAGAACGGATACATCGCATTAACCAACGGATGGCAAGCTTTTTTGTCCATTTTACATCCTCTTTGCATCCGTTGGTGCAGTGTGACAGGGGCTTAAGAGAGAGAGTTGGTTTCTTCCAGCTATGTGTTATTAGTTTTGTCAAAAAAAAATGTGCCTTGCATGCTCTCTATTACTTCAACCAAAAAGCATTGAAAGTTGACAATACCTTTTACTGTTTTGATTATGTTATGGATTGGTGAAACCATTTTATTTATTCCTGGGGCATTTTGTCCAGTCTATGGGATACTGTTAAGAATCAGAATAGAGATGGAAGGGACCTTGGAAGTCTTCTAGTTCAACCCCCTGCCCAAGCAGGTGAACCTATGCAATTTCAGACAGGTGTCTGTCCAGTCTCTTCTTAAAAACCTCTGGCAATAAAGCACCCACAACTTCTGAAGGCAAGCTGTTCCACTGGTTAATAGTCCTCACTGTTAAGAAGTTTCTCCTTAGTTCCAAGTTGCTTCTCTCCTTGATTAGTTTCTATCCATTGGTTCTTGTGTTGCCTTCTGGTGCTTTGGAAAACAAGTTGATGGCAGCCTTCTTTGTGACAGCCCCTCAAACACTGGAACACTGTTATCATGTCACCCCTAGTTTTTCTAGACTAGCCATACCAAATTCCTGCAACTGTTCTTTATATGGTTTTGTCGCCAGACCTTTAATCTTCTGAGTTGTTCTTCTCTCTTCACTTTTTTCAAAGACTGAACATATTTTTTGTAATGTAATTTTGTAATTTTATTTACTCCTGGCTTTGGTCACCTTCTGTTCAGGATGACAGGGGCAGCCTTGAGGAAGGTATGCTACAACCACTACAAAGCATCAACCAGAAAAAATGGGAAGAAGGGAGAAAAAAACTCAAGATTGCCTGCTTTGGCTCTCTTTGGCCTAAGACGGAAGAGGAGAGAGACTCTGTTAGATTTTCAGGATTCTATCATTCCACATAACTCCAGTAGTTCTTGTGGTTTCTGATTCTGACTATCCAGAAAATAAGAGCAAATAAAATGTTGTTCCCATTCTAGTTGAAAACTGTTCTTATTCATGCATTCATTCTTTGCTGCCCTGCTATCTTCTATGACAATTAAGCCGACTGCCACATCTCGTCAGGTGGGCTATTTCTGAACACATCCTAGTGTTCTTTTGAAAGAGTGCTAAATCTGTGTAACTAGCCCGGCTGGTAGAATGCAAGCACAGAAGATAGGCATGGGTTGAAAGTATGAAGGAGAACTTTCAGTTCAGTGGAGAGCTCCCATTTCACCCTGTGCTCATGTCCATGTCATTAGACAATGTGACAGCTGCTTAAATTAATCAAAGCACTTACTTATTAAGGAGAATGATTAGGGATTGGCATGTCATACTTGGCTGGAAGAAAAACAAAACTGGGAAAATTCTCAAAGGATTTTGGCTGAGCCTTTTCCACCATGGCTCCTGCCCTTTGGAATGTCATACCCTCCCTGAGGTGATGTCTGCACCCACCCATTTGTCCTTCTGTAATGCAATGATCCAGGGTGTGGCACAAAGGCAACACCGCCAGAGAATAAGAATGAGTTTCTTTATTAGCTCCAACTTTGCCCCCAATGACCCGGATACCTTCCAGTCTGGAGAAAAACTCTCCCATGAACCTGCACCAGTCTTTGGCTGCAGATATTCCAGTCCAAACATTATAAATGGAAAACTTTAAACTATAAATCCAGCAAGGCAAAATAAGGTAATAAATCTGGCAGAGCAAGATATGGAATTCCAGAAATAAAGTTACAAGGCAATAAATCAAACCAGTTGGGATGATGCCAGGAACTCAGGTAATTGTAGCCAACACAAGATAAACTCAATATCTGTACCTGACAACTGTCCCTCCCATCTGCTTCTCCTTTAAACTTCATCCCCAGGTGTGCCTTGTGAAGGGAATCAGGGCCCTTTCCTCCCCTGTAAGCCATGCAACCCACATTGCTCTCTCCTCCATTCTTCTCTGCGTGCCCTAGGATGAAGAGGGAGTGGGCCTTGGTCTTCTCTGAACCCCCTCTCCCCTGTTCTACCTGTCTCCTGCTCTGCCTAGCGTGACTTTGCCCTTTCCCAGTTTCCTCCACAGTCAATGGAGCTACTCTCCTGCTCCCTCTCAGCTGTACATTTTCCTCCTTGGATTCAGACTCCGATGGGAGTATGATATGTAAGGGCCTGATGTCCTGGCTCTGCCAGTTGGCCTGGTATCCCAATGGGCTGCACCATTCTGGCTATTGGGTTAGGAAAGATCTCATCTCTCCCTGTATACTTCATGTTCCCTTCCTTTCCATCTTTAAACAATTTTTATTTATTACTGCTGGTGTTTGTTGTTTTATTACTTTAATGTGTAGTTGTTTTAAAGTTTGTAAGCTACCCAGAATCATCTCTGAATGAGATGGATGGCATATAAATTTAATAAATAAATAAATAAATAAATAAATAAAACCCACCTTTTGATATTCTTAGCTTGCCCCCACAAGGACAACATCCCTCATGGCCTATCATGGCTAGAATATTCACATGATCCACAGGGAATGGATGATGGGGAAGTGGTTAGTTTGGTGGTTAGTAGCCATGTACAGGGGCCTGGGATCTCATTGTACAAGAGAATTGTTATGCTTCTTAAACAAAATAAAATCACCATTCTAATTGAAACCCTGCCCCAAACAAAGAATTAATAATTTTAAAAAAGCAGAAAAACAACAAATACAGGATTGAGATAAATAAATACCTAGGCAATGCAGGGTTATCAGCTGGTATAACATAGAAGACAGGTCAACAAGTTGCAAATAGATTTAGTAGTTTAAAATTTTGGGGAGGGCTTGTTTGCAAAGGGAAAGAATGAAGTCAGCAAAAGAGTATTAACAATCATTTGTTGACATGGTGTGTACAAATTGTACATGCTGATTAAGGAAGAAAGATTTTAAATGCGATAATTTAACTAAATTAATAGCAGGTTTTCTAAAGACCTGTGTCAAACTACCTGCTGCTTTATAGGTAATTCTGATTAAGATAGCATTCGCCCAAATGCCCAGAAGAGAAGATATTATTTTTCTCAGTGAGAAAGAAATGCAATATAAAAACATATAGCCAGTAGATGTAGTAGCATCCACACAAGGACATTAACATGGACTGCAGGGCATTTAAACAAAATGTCCTTCTAAAACAGCTGATTTGGGGCATCAACTTTTGCTGATGAAAATGTTATCCTGGTTTTTTTTTTTTCTTCCTAGCATTTTTCCCAACATGATCACCAACATCCGATGATGGATATAGCATAATAACAGTAACAATAATAGTAATAGCAATAATAATTTTCCCATGAGTACAGGATTCCATTTTTCATATCAACACAAAGTTGATCCATTGGTTTTGGTAGGAATGGACTGACCTGGTTATTACCTGAGCCTAATGCTGGAGGTGAGAGAGATTGCCTGGCCCAAGGTCGATCAGCCAGCTTTCATGCTTAAGGCAGAACTAGAACTCATAGTCTCCTGGCTTCAAGCCTGGTGCCTTTATCACTAGACCAAACTGGCTCTTAAAAATGCTCTTCTGTGTGAAAGAAACAAATGATCGATCAACTATTTGTCAGCTGAGAAACTGGTCTCCAGCTTTCTGGAAGCCTGAACTAGTTCTTTCTATCTGTCAATATAGTTAAGAGCTGTTTAATCCCTTCGAGGCAATGCCAAGAGAAATTGGAACTGAGAGGGAATGCCAGTCCAATGCCAGAGGAATTTCCTCTTTAAGGCTTTTCCTCATAATTAATTAAATTTTCTGTTAATATCAGAGAGATCAACTCTAGAAAATCTGCTCGTATTTTTGAATTGCTACTGAATTGCTACTGAAACAAAGCCATGTTTGCACATCTATTCTGCATAGTCTAATCCCATTTAGAATTGAAAAGAGGAGATAGATAAGCCACTTGATAGCAGTTTTGCTGTCATAAATGTTGTTTAGACTGCTTAAAAAGAGATGGAAGTGCAGCATGATCCAAGCAATGTGTTTTTATCTTAAATGCAGAAAATGCCTGGCATTTTCTGTGTGTAACATAAATGCAGTCCATCTGATCAACAACATTAATAGGAAAGTATTCACACTGTGCTTTGTTTTTATTTTAAAAATCCAATACTTTTTTAAAAACACTTTTTTTCTGGTGTACAGTATTTGCTTAGATCTTCTTGTCGTTAGGTCATAAATTTTTTATTTGTTGCTTTCATTATATATGAGATTTTAGTTCATATTTACCTGTTTTATAGATTTCATTATTTACATTTTTATCTTGCCTTCTCCCTTCTTGACAATCTGCTATTAAAAAGGTAGGATTTAAATCTAAGCCTATGGACAAAAAAACCAGTGGATGATGGATTAGAACTCAAGATTTCTGGGGAGCACCTGGATGAGGAAGATTGGCAATACAATACACTGGCAATGGCTCCCCAAATTTTTCAAACAGAAATCAACCCAACCCCACCTAAAAATGACAATTTTCAAACCTGCAAATCAAGAACATTTTTACCCTTGAGCTACACAATGTGCCCACTGCCATCCTTCTCACAATTGAAGATTAATTGAAGTTGGCACTACAGCAGATCCTTCAGCTTGCAGCTGTCATCCCCCTTCCCCCCCAAAAAACTTTTTTTTTTCATAAGAAAATAATGAAATGTTCCTGCAAAGAATCCATGTCGTTCTTCTAGGAATAGCTGTCTGTTTCCTTTAGTTTCATGGTTTGACTGACAGAACAAATGAGAACTTGCAAAAGAACAATTGCCAAGTCGGGAAGCACTGGGTTTCCATATCCTGGTGGTAGCAACATGCCAAAGATATATCGTTTTTCTCTCCTGTTTTCTGCACTGTAATGATAAACCCAATGAAGGTCCCCAGTGACCATTCAGAGAGTGGCAAGATTGTGCATCACATTTAATAAACTAATTCTTTGACTAGCTATCAACAGCTGAAGCAGGTAGAGGTCTCCAGGGAGGAAAGAGATACTTGCACAGATGAGTCTCTTGCACTAGCACTTCCCCCAAGGAGCATATCCAAGTGTGTCCCCACTGTGTGTCATAATGAACAAGACAGTGGCATTTTCATGATGTATGTGATGAAGAGGCATAACTATTTTAGAAATTAGCTGAACTTGCAGAATATTTTGGAGTGGATGGCATTAATAAATTTAATAATAATAATAATAATAATAATAATAATAATAATAATAATAATAATTTATTATAATAATAAAAAAATCCTACCCTGTGCCCCCTATTTGTCTTGGTCTCACAGCTACACAGCAGAATTATTTGCACAATCATTATCAAACACTGTCATTTATCAAACAATTTACATGGATTACTCACCAAATTTAAACGGATCCATGTTGGAAGGCAAATATTATATCTAAACCTATAGATATACTACTATATCTGGGGATCAAGTGGCTATGTGATGGAGAATGGCTTTCTATTAAATAGAGAACAGCTTCTTTGTTTAAAACCAATCGTTATTTGCAGGATTGTCCAGAAAAATTAATTAAAAGATGACATATCATCACAAGGTCAGACCTGAAGTTGCCTGTCAACAGATAAAGATTGAAAAGGTACATAGGTCATTTGGTTACAACCTTTCCTAACATTTGTTGTAGCAATAGCACTTCACAGTGCTTTACAGTCCTCTCTGAGTGCTTTACAGAGTCAGCCTATTGCCCCCCAACCATCTGGGTCCTCATTTCACTGCCTCGGAAGGATGGAAGGCTGAGCCAACCTTGAGCCGGTAAGAATCAAATTGCTGAACTGCTGGTATCCAGCAGCCAGCAGAAGTAGCCTGCAATACTACATTCTAACCACTGCACCACCATGGCTTTTACACCCATGCTTACTGCTTACAGTAAAGCCTATGATAATTTTTATTCTGTTTCATATCTGTGTCTGAGATATACTGCCCACAATATTTAGAGATGGCATTGATAGCGTTATTTGGCAAGATAACAGTTAAGTTCCTATTTCTTCCTTTATTAATCCCATTTTATTACTTACAGCACATCATCTTATGCCATACAATGTTGGCTCTGCTTTGATCCTCTTCAGAAGATCAACTTGGCCTAAACAGCTTTCCATAATCATCTTGCTATTGATATTTATACAAGGAAGTGCCTTTTATTTCCAAATGATTTATTAATTTAGTACTTCTTGGAATCCAGTTCATTTCTCAGTGAGCAGCAATTATAATTTTACCTATCTACTTATGTTGACCTCTTACTTCTTGTTGAACAGGTCCTGCACTGATATTCAATTCTATAGCTATACAGACTAACATTTATGGAGAAAATATATTTTATATAAACCTTTGGCCATTATTTCAAGGTTCCAATTTATGTAATGAGCCATTAGCACACTATGAAACCCTTGTAGGAGAACCAGCATCTGTTATCAACAGCAAGTTTATCCATCAAAGAGTTTAAGATTTCTGTAAGTTCAAAAATGGGCATTCTTTCAAAGAGGAATCAGATGAGACCTGCACTGTGCATCTCATTCCCTAAAACCAATGCAGCATTAACTTTCTAATTCTACTGTTGTTTCAGGGAGGGTGTCCTCTCTCTCTCTCTCTCTCTCTCTCTCTCTCTCTCTCTCT
>BLBF01020026.1:0-11021 GCA_015471245.1 Laticauda colubrina | reverse complement strand
GGGGGGGGAAAAGTATTAAGAGATTTTGCAACACTGCCAACTAGAGGCTTGAAAGTACTTTATTTGAATTGGGGAGAAATGTATAAACACTCCTTCTCAAGGACATTTTAATGTGATAAGATGAGGGAGAGCACAGAAAAATATTATTACAGGTGTTTTCCTGGACTCTTATCAATATTTCAACACTTGAGGCTTGGCTTTGAAGCTGCTGGAGAAGAGAGTCATAATAAGAGCCTTGGATAAATAAATAAAGTGCAGTGTGCAGTCCATATATATATATATATATATATACTTGTGAAATCTCTACTCGCCAACCTTTTTGTATATTTCAATTCTAGTAATATTTTTATTTTTGCTTTTTATTTTATCCTTTTTCTTCTTTGGTTTTGGGCCTTTTTACTATTGGATTTTTCCATTTTGGATCATAATTGGCTACTCTATCAGATGGATTGAAGGTCAAAAAGAATTTGAAGTTTTTTGAAGCATTAAAGTGAAAAAAAAAAGTGAAAAAAAGAAGAAAGTGTTAAATGAAACAGACTGTGTGTATTTGGATTGTTTGGTGACTTTGGGACTTTTGGAAACTCTTATTTGAATGATTAAAATCATTTGGGTCGTTTAAATTTTTTTCTTTTTTTTTTTTTACAATGCATTACTTATGGATGAACTGAAAATGGAATTTATAAAATATAAACAAGAGAAACAAGAAGGGAAGGATTCTTTTGGCTCTGTTTTTCATTTTTTAGAAATGGCAATTTCTACATACGAGAAACTACAAGAACAAGAAGATTGGGATGAAGAAGAAACTATCCTTAATGAACAAGCAACTTTATTTGGGGAAGAAAGGGGAAAGGGGAGAAAGAGAATGGAGAATTTAAGACTTAAAAAAACAACCAAAAAAGGGAAAAACAAGGTGAAAAGTGGACACAACATCAGAAAGCAACAGAAAAGAGGAATACACAAGAGGGTGGAGATTAAGAGACAAGGGGGTAAAAAGGGTAGAGTGGAGAAGCAAGGGAGGAAAGAAGGGAAGAAAAGCTACAAAGGTTTGAAACAAGATGTAAAGAAACAGAATTTATTTAGAGATAATGGGTAAACATATAACTGAAAAAGAGATTCTGCAAAGATACATAAGATTGTGTTGTTGTATTTGTATTTGAAATAATGTTAGAAAATTGGAATAATATATGATTATAAAATGGGACAAAATATTTAATGTAACTTAGCAAAAAAAATTTTTTAAAATAAAATGAATGAAATCAAATATGAGAGAATTGAATTAAAGAAAAATGGGAACATTGTCATTGTATAATATTTTAAAACATAAGTGAAATAGGGGGAAGTAACTAAGCAAAATCTATAAGTGTTCCCATAGAAGCATGATACTTACTTAGAAAGGATTGTGTAAAATGTTTAAGATTTAAATGAATATTAATTTTAATGATATAATTTCAATTGCTATGGATTGTTGTTTTAATTATATTATATATTTAAAAAAAAATTTTTTTCTTGTTTTAAAATATTGAGTCTATCTTTAGAATGTACTACGCAGAATCCGAATGAAAATTATGTGTTATGTTAAGCTTTAAAACTAGGGGAAGGATAAGTATGATAAGGCATTGTACTCCAATCAGTCATTACAGAAGAAATTTTGTGTTAATGAGAAAAGATAATAGACAGCTGAAACAGGACAGACAAAGGATATAAGTATAATGATTTAAATTGAGATGAAATAAATATAATAGAATTAAGAGAGTGAAAAGAGGGGAGAAGCTATATAGAAAATGTAAAATAGTAATGGAATAGTAATAGAATAGTAATAGAATAGAAAGTAATAGAAATGGAATGCTATATAAAAGTAAGCATGAACTTGAATTTATGTCTGTACAAAAAGATGTAACTCGGGATCAAACTGCCGTCCAAAAAGATATTTTATGTTTTTTATGTTTTGTGTTTTGTTTGTCTATGTTTGTTTGTTAAAAATTAATAAAATTCTTTAAAAAAAAAAAAAAAAGATGTAGAACGGATGTTCCCCGCATGCGTTGTGGATGCAGAACGGACGCGTTGGATACATTTTCCACTCAAAAAGTTTTGAGCAGCTCAAAACTTTTTGAGTGGATGGAATCTCAGTCGACGGATGCTGGATGGTTAGAGAGGATGAAAAACGGAGGCAGTGAGTACAGAACGGAAGCATCGTGTTAACCAACGGATGGCAAGTATTTCTCTCCGTTTTACATCCTCTTTCCATCCGTTGGTGCAGTGTGACATGGCCTTAAAGCATTACTTTACAACAAAAGTACAACATTTTAAGAAGTAAATAAATAGATAGTGTGCGATTGCCAATGAAATTATAATGGCTTTACACTATTTACACTAAAATGGCTCATTTTAAATTTCTGTCTGTTTTAATAACAAGCTCCCTAAATTGAACAGATTGTTTCAAAGGAACTATGAAAATTGGTAGAAAAGGTGTATAATTCTGCTGAATCACAAAATTAGAAAAAAAAAACTGTACTATTGTGAGTGCTGCATTATCTTTGTGATCTTAATTGTATTATCCTTTTTTCAGTCTTTGTTATCAAAAGTCTCAATTAGAACACTATTTAGACATTTTGACTGACTATCCTGTTTTCTTCTCTTTTGGGGACAATCACTTTCCTTTTTGGCAAAAAAGAGTGAAAAGCAGGACCAGGCCTTTGGCATAAATTGGGTAGAATAATGACAACAGTAATTTGTTTCTGAAAAGCTTCTTAAAATGAAACCTAAGAATGTGACCATTGCAGTTCATTCAGATTCGGAGATTTCCCTCTCTTCCCCTCTACTATGGATGCTTACGTATGCAATCCTATTTAAAATACTAAACACCAATTTAAAGTGTAATATACCAAATGTGGTGGTGCAGTAGTTAGAAGGCAGTATTGCAGGCTAATTCTACTGACTGCTGATTGCCAGCAGTTTGAGTCTCACCAGGCTCAAAGTTGACTCAGCCTTCCATCCTTCCTAGGTTGGATAAAATGAGGAGCCAGATTGTTGGGGGGCAATATGCTGAGTCTATAAACTGCTTAGGGAGGGCTCTAATGCACTGTGAAGCGTATATAAGTCTAAGTATTATTGCTATCAGAAGGAAGAGATGCTAACCTGTTGCACCGAAAGAATGTGCAGCCTTGAATTTTCTTGAAAATAAATCTTGTTGGCACAATTCATTATTCTATATTATATAAACCAAAGATGGCTGCTCTTTAGAGCAGAAATTGCCAACATTGTCTAGTTTAAGATGCAGTTTACTATCCATAACCCATATGATTCAGGGTTTGTTTGTTTTTTAAATGTTACAATGACTTTACAGATCAGCATTCATATTGCATCATCTTAAGGTTCTGTCACACTGGCCGACAGATGCAAAACGTTTGTAAAAAGGACACAGCGGATGAGCAAAATATTCCATCCGTTGTTATCCGCTCTCAAAAGTGCTCTGAATTTGCATAACCAGAGCGGACAACACAGAAAGGAATGGACGAAGGGAGGACTTAGGGCAGATGGAAAGTGGATGCAACACGGAAGCCTAGTGGATGGAAGCGGATGGAAGCAGATGGCACATCCGCAAGGCTTCTGGGGGAGCACAGCAAAGTGGACGCAGAACAGAAAGAGCGGATGCAGAGCGGTTGCCAAGTGGATGAAGTGGATACACAGCGGATGCCGAGCGGATGAAGCAGATGCAGAGTGGAAGCCTAGCGGATGCCTAGCGGATGCCTAGCGTTCACTGCGCATGTGGGGAGGATGCATTGTGTCAGCCCCACGGATATAAAGGGAAGCAGCTCGCAAGCAGGTCACCATTCAGAGGAAAGACCTGCTTCCAGACACAGCTTGCCAGCCTCCCTGCCAGCCAGCCAGCCAGCCAGCCAGCAACCGAACAACCATGGGGAAGAAACGGAAACCTCTGCCATCTGCTGCCAGCCCTGGCAAGAGGGACAGGACCACCCTCCCTGGCAAGAGGGACAGGACACCCTGGCACTGACTCTGCTTCTGCTGGACCCTTCACCCCTGAGACTGGGCACTCCTCCGAGTGACCAAGAAGAGTGCCAGAGACTGGGTGGCTACCTGTTGACTTTATTTTTACTTTGGAGACTTGACTTGGGTCATTTTGCTTTTACAGCTTGTTATTAATAAAGATTATCTTTGCTTCACTAATTTTTCATTTATTGTTACATTTATTTTTGTCAATAAAGTCTTGGTGGAGACTTTTAGAAATGTTTTGAGCCTTTACATGCTTGTGGGATGGGCAGGGATACCTGTGGGATGGGCAGGGATACCTTTGAGATGGGTAATAGCTGTGGGATAGATAAACCTCCAGTGCAAGCATAGTGGGACTGTATGGTCCACCCTCCCAGGTGCCACACCTATGGCCCTTTATTATCAATAATAATGTAATCAATCATCCACACATGTCAACATAAACACAACTCTTTATTAAATGCCCTGTTCATTGTAGGCCCACCCAACATAAATATTCTAATCTCATCAGTGTTATGCGACAGCCTCAAGGAAGCACCCATTAATCATCTCTCATCCTGTCTTGCTAATCCACTGCTCCAGCTGGGGAGTTTCACCAGTGTTTCAGGAGGTTGCGCTGCTTCTTCCCTTCACGTGAAGCTCTGTTGGGGCCTTGCACATCCTTAGTGTCTATCAGGTTTCGCCCTTGCCTCCATTCCCCAGGCTCCATGTCCCCATTGCCTTGTTGGAGGTCCACGAGCCTGTTCTGCAAGACTGGGGAGTGGGTGTGCATGAGATTGTGCAGGATGCATCAAGCTTTCACGATCCTCCGCACGGTCTGTGGGCGATGCTGCATGGTGCTGAGAAGTACCTGGTACCTGTTGGGTAGGATGCCAAAGGCGTTTTCCACCACCCGCCTTGCCCTGGACAGCCTGTAGTTGAAGATCCTCTCTTCACGGGTGAGGCATCTGGAAGTGTAGGGCTTCATGAGGTAGGTTCTGAGGGACAAGGCATCATCCCCCACGATGAAGTAGGGCACATCTTGTGTGTCGTTGGGCAGGCGGTCTGGATCTGGGAAGCCCATGATGAGGTTGCATTCCAGCCCCTCCTTGAGGTGACTGGCGTTGTATACCTGGGCATCTGAAGATGAGCCGTTGCCTGAAGCATCTATGTACATGAACTTGTAGTCAGCATCAAACCATGGTGAAGAGGATGATGCTGAAGAAGCCCTTGTAGTTGAAATAAATGGACCCCGAGTTGGCTGGAGCTTTGCAGGCCACGTGCTTGCCATCTATGGCTTCAACGGTGTGGGGGAAGTTCCACCTCTGATACCACTGCTCTGCCACGTTCTTCCAGCCTTCTTCAGTGGAGGGGCACTGGAGGAGCTCCTCCAGGTATTCTTCGATGATGGCCTGCACCACTTCTCTGACCACAATGCTGATGGTGTTGTGTGGCACCCTCCAGCCATACTGCATGCTCCTGTACATGGTCCCGGAGGCCAGGTGGCGCAGAGTCAGTGGCACCTTCAGCCCAGGGTCCAGGCTGGGCCGGAAGCTGGTGTTTGCCTTGGTCAACCTGGGTGTCAGCCGCTGCACAACTTCATCAAACATGGCTGGAGGCATCCTCATGAAGTTCTGGAATTCACGAGAGTCTTCATTCCTCAGCTCCATCAGCTTGTTGTACAGTCCGTACTCTGCTCTTCTTGCGATCCATCTTCGGACCCAGACACTTCTTGGCCGCCTCCTTTTCTTCCCATAGAACAGTTGAAAGAGCCTGTAGATGGCTTCGCACTGTTGCAGAACGATGGTGGATACCAAAAGGACTGTGTTACGATCCATGGTGGACATCAATGGATGCTGTGGAAGAGCAAGAGCCAGATGAAGGCTGCAGAGGTCTGCGCAGCAGGGCTGCTGGACTGAAAGTGAGATCCAGGTGAGTTCCTACCCCTTTTTATAGGCAATATAGGTTTTCCACTAGGTGTCCTTTTGCATCCTCTAGGCATTCTGCAGACATCCTAAATATCTGAGATAGGTCCCCTCTGCGAACGTTTTTTCTGTTTTAAATGCTTTCTTTGTGAGCTGCATCTGCTTTCATCCTTTCTCCATCCGTGCTACTAATGCTGCACGTCTGTTCCGTGTCCGTTTTGCTTCCTCCCTGTGTCCGTTTTCCACTGGAGCGGATTTGAGTTGTGCAAATGCGCAGCGGATGCCTAGCGGACATAGCGGATGCATAACAGATGACGACGGATGTAGAACGGATGTTCCCCGTATGCGTTGCAGATGCAGAACGGACGCATTGGATACATTTTCCGCTCAAAACGTTTTGAGCAGCTGAAAACTTTTTGAGCGGATGGAACCTCAGTCGACGGATGCTGGACAGATAGAGAGGATGAAAAACGGAGGCAGTGAGTACAAAATGGATGAATCGTGTTAACCAACGGATGGCAAAGTGTTTCTCTCCGTTTTACATCCTCTTTCCATCAATTGGTGCAGAGTGACATGGGCTTTAGCCATTTAAACTAAGCTGGAAAGAAAGGTATCCAGGCAGACATTCAGGTTTTTAAAATAGTAATCCCTTATATTATGAATATTCAAATTTTAAAAAATTATATTACATATAAAGAAAAATGGAAAAAGTTAAAGAAATTAAAGTATGGTTTATATTTAGTTTGTCACATTTATGTTGTTCCTTAAATGACAACCAGATTAATATTTCTATTGTATCAATGGGGTTCCAGCTGATAAACAGTGTAAATACCCATGCAAACTATCTTTTTATATCTGAATAATTATAATCTTTGTTCCCCAATACATAACAAATCCATAGCTTTTTCTCCGCTAAATTCCAGATATTTAAGATAAGATTTAAAAGAACATTCATACAGATGAAGAATAAAGATCTTAAGCCCATGTCACTCAGCACCAAGGGATGGAAAGAGGATGTAAAATGGAGAGAAACAATTGCCATCCATTGGTTAACACGATGTATCCATTCTGAACTCACTGCGTCCATTTTTCATACTTTCTATCCGTCCAGCATCCGTCTACTGATATTTCATCCGCTCAAAAAGTTTTGAGCTGCACAAAACCTTTTGAGCGGATAAAGTATCCAACGCATCCGTTATACATCCGCTATGCATACGGGGAACATCTGTTATACATCCGTCGTCATCCGTTACGTATCCGCTATATCCGCTAGGCATCTGCTGTGCATCCGCACAACTTATATCCACTCCAGCGGAAAAAGGACACAGGGAGGAAGCGAAACGGACATGGAACGGACACACAGCGTTAGTTGCACGGACGTAGAAAGGATGTAAGTGGATGCAGATCACATAGAAAACATTAAAATGAAAAAAACGTTCATATATGGGACGTATCTCGGATATTTAGGATGTCTGCAGGATGTCTAGAGGATGCAAAAGGACACCTAGCGGAAAAAAGGATATTTCTTATAAAGAGGGGAAGAAATCATCTGGATCTCACTTTCAGTCCAGAAGCCCTCCTGTGCAGACCTCTGCAGCCTTCATCTTGCTCTTGCTCTTCCACAGCATCCAGTCATCTCCACCATGGATCATCGCACACTCCTTTGGTAGCCACCATCATTCTAAAACAGTGCGAAGCCATCTAAAGGCTCTTTCACCTGTTCTACGTGAAGAAAAGGAGGCGTCCAAGAAGTGTCTAGGTCCAAAGATGGATCGCGAGAAGAGCAGAGTACGGACTGTATAACAAGCTGATGGTGGAGCTGAGGAACGAAGAGCCTAGTGCATTCCAGAACTTCATGAGGATGCCGCCAGCCATGTTTGACGAAGTTGTGGAGTGGCTGAGACCCACGTTGACCAAGCAAACACCAACTTCTGGCCCAGCCTGGACTCTGGGCTGAAGGTGCCACTGACTCTGCGCCACCTGGCCTCTGGGACCACGTACAGGAAAATGCAGTATGGCTGGAGGGTGCCACACAACACCATCAGCATTGTGGTCAGAGAAGTGGTGCAGGCCATCATTGAAGAATGCAAGGAGGAGCTCCTCCAGTGCCCCTCCACTGAAGAAGAATGGAAGAAAGTTGCAGAGCAGTGGTATCAGAAGTGGAACATCCCCCACAACATTGGAGCCATAGATGGGAAGCACGTGGCCTGCAAATCTCCAGCCAACTCGGGGTCCACTTATTTCAACTACAAGGGCTTCTTCAGCATCATCCTCTTTGCCATGGTCGATGCTGACTAGTCCATGCACATTGATGCTTCAGGCAACGGGTCAGCTTCAGATGCCCAAGTGTACAACGCCAGTCACCTCAAGGAGGGGCTGGAACGCAACCTCATCATGTGCTTCCCAGATCCAGAACCCCTGCCCAACGACACACAAGATGTGCCCTACTTCATCGTGGGGAATGACGCCTTCTCCCTCACAACCTACCTCATGAAGCCCTACACTTCCAGATGCCTCACCCATGAAGAGAGGATCTTCAACTACAGGCTGTCCAGGGCAAGGGGGGTGATGGAGAACGCCTTTGGCATCCTGGCCAACAAGTTCCAGGTACTTCTCACCACCATGCAGCATCGCCCAGAGACCGTGAGGAGGACTGTGGAAGCTTGCTGCATCTTGCACAATCTCATGCGCACCCGCTACCCAGTGTTGCAGAACAGGTTCGTGGACCTCCAACAAGGCAATGGGGACATGGAGCATGGGGAATGGAGGCAAGGGCGAAACCTGATAGATACTGTGGATGTGCAAGGTCCCAACAGAGCTTCACGTGAAGGGAAGAAGCAGCGCAACCTCCTGAAACACTGGTGCAACTCCCCACCTGGAGCAGTGGAGTGGCAAGACAGGATGGTAGATGCTTAATGGATGCTTCCTTCAACCTGTCTCATCACACTGAGATTGTGCCATGTATGTTGAGTGGCCCTACAATGAACAGGGCATTTAATAAAGAGTTGTGTTTATATGTTGAAATGTGTTGATGAATGATTACATTGTTGTTGATAATAAAGGGCCATAGGTGTGGCACCTGGGAGGGTGGACCATACAGTCCCACTATGCTTGCACTGGAGGTTTATCTGTCCCACTGCTATCCTTACCCATCCCACAGCTATTTCCCATCCCAGAGGTATTCCTGCCCATCCCACTGCTATCCTTACCGATCCCACAGCTATTACCCATCCCAGAGGTATCCCTGTCTATGCCAATGCTGTCCTAACCCATCCCACGGCTATTACCCAGTCCACAGGTATCCCTGCCCATCCCACTGCTATCTGTACCCACCCCACAAGCATGCAAAAGCTTAAAACATTTCTAAAAGTTTCCACCAAGACTTTATTGACTAAAAGAACTGAACCAAGTGTGTGAAGCAAAGATAAACTTTATTAATAACAAACTGTAAAAGCAAAATGACACAAGTAAAGTGACCCAAGCAAAGATAAAGTCGATAGGTAGCAACCCAGTTTCTGGCACTCTTCTCAGTCACTCTGAGGCATGCCCATAGTCTCAGGGGTGAAGGGTCCAGGTGCTGTGGAGGTGGCTGCTCCTGGAGTGCTGGTCTGAGGTGCCATTGGGGTGCCTGGCCCCAAGAGGACAACAGGGGATGGTGTGTGGAGGCAGCTCTCAGAGAGCCGGCTCAGTCCTGTGATGTTGAGAGCCCCTTCCTCCATGACATGGGGTGTCAGTTCCAAGACCGATGACAGATGTTCTGAGGCTGGGCTTGGCTGTGGGGTGGAGGAAGGAGCAGTGTAGTGGGTCTGGTCTGCAGGTGATCGAGGTGAAGCATGGGTGGCATCTGTGACATCGGTGGCATCTGTGGCATCGGTGGCATCGGTGGCACCGGAGGCATACGATGAACCTGTGCCTGGACTGGGAAGGGCTGCCTGTGCTGCTGGAACTCCTGGTAGCCGTAGACTTGGTAGATGAGGGCCTGTGGAAAGCCTTGGAAGGGCTGTTACATCACCTGGGGTGGAGGAGCAGACCTGGACTGGGTCGGAGGAGGTTCAGCTGGGTCTGGAGGGTTGTGCAGAAGACCTGTGATCCTCTCCTTGATCACCTGGTACTGGGATTCGGACATGTCCATGAGGATCTGATTGACGAAGGTGAGGAAGGGCTTTCTGTTAGAGGATGGTATGTCGATGTGTACCAGCTGAGAGAGAAGATCTACGCTGCTTTTGATGGTGTCCCTGATCTCCAACAGGACAGTGTGGCTCTGTTCCTCCGGTCTGCCTCTCTGCCTGCTTTCTGTGGAGGTGGAGCTGGGTGTGGGTGTGGGTTGGTCTCTGGTGGCAGCGGCCTCTCCTTGCTCCAACTGTGTCAGGGGGTCCTCCACGTGCTCTGCCATGGGGAGTGCAGCTGTCGGGGGGGTATCCGTCGTGGGGCGCTCCAAAGATACCTGCCTGGACACAGGAGCTGACTCTTGCCCAGAAGAGGACTGGCTCTCTGTGGGCTGCCTGAGAGAGAGGGTTGACAGAGGGGCTGCTCCTCGGTGGTGGACCTCACCCTCCAAGAAGCTGCACTTGACCATCATGTAGGTCTTTCTGTCGGTGAGCTTGACCGTGGCCTGTCCAGACTTCTTGAGATGCAGATTCCTGTACCAGGTGTGCATGTGCTTCCACCATCCTAGGAGGACCTCCTAAGTGTAGCCCAGGCTCTCTGCCTTCTCTCTCCAAGCCGCCTGCTTCCTCTTGGTGTCTCAATAGACCCTGTGTCCCTTCCGCCAGAGGTACTCATTCTCCCTCAGCCATTAGAGCAACTCATCCTCATGTTCCTCTTCGATGGACTACTCTCTTCTCTCCCTATCGCACGATTGCCTCTTCCTCCCTCTGGCAGGGCCTTCTGGGCCCTCATCAGTAGAGCTTTGAGGTTCTAGGGCCTGGTCCACCACACCACCACCACCAGCAGCAGCAAAAATAGCAGCAGCAAAAGCAGCACCAGCAGCACCAGCAGCACAAGCAGCACCAGCAGGACCAGCAGCACCAGTAGCACCAGCAGCACCAGCAACACCAGCAGGACCAGGAGCAGCACCAGCAGAGTAAGCACCAGCAGAAGCACCAGCAC
>BLBF01020019.1:0-15924 GCA_015471245.1 Laticauda colubrina | reverse complement strand
TGATATGATCCAGTAATTAAATATAAAGCAGAAGAATGCCTTATCATGATGTGGCTGGTATATCCTGCTGACCAGTTGTTAAGAAAAAGAATTTTTGCAGTTACCTAACATGCTTACAAAGGATTATGTGGCCACCACTTAACAAAAGGAAGGAAAAAAAAGTATTTTCCCTTTCATAACTTGTTGCAAGAGCAGAACCCTGTCAGGTGAATTAATTAACTAGCTTTTAAGCTCAGGAAGAATTGGCATCAGACTTTGTAAATTTTGGGGTGGAGAAAAGACAAAGTGATATCATATGACTGAATGGACTATGGGAGTTGTCAAGTGCTGAGGTAGCTGCAACTGAAGAAAGAACTGTTGACCAAACAACCTAAGTTTTTGCATTTTTCAAAATGAGTTTTCCATTCATAGAAAAAAAAAATGTGGTTGCCAGGAATTGAAAACAATTTCTTGGCATATAACCAATCCAGCAGTCCTGTAACTCTGATGTTTTAGCAGGGATAAACAACTTCCAAACATCATGCATGGACTGGGAAAACCAGCACTTGAGTAATGAAAAAAAGAAAAGGAAAGCCAAACAGAAAAGAAAAACAGAGAGGAAGAGATATGGATAAAGGCACAAAAAGCCAAGAAGGCAAGTAGGGGAATAGAGTTGGGCAGGGGAAGAAATGCAGTATTTGAGATGACCAAACGACAGAAAAGCTGAGAGCAGAAAAAAAGTGACCAAGAAACATTTTATGGAATGGATGGAGAGGGACAGAAGGGGAACAGAAGCAGTGGGGAGGGACAGAAGGGGTGCAAAAGTATTGAGCATAACTGAGAACAAACATGGCCCCTCACTTCTTCTTTTTTTCCCCTTTTTTTCCTTCTGACTGTATTTAACTTGTTTATTGACCGATAAAATGATCACTCATGTATTGTATTCCTGTGATCTCTCTTTGGAATGCCCTTTAAAGTCCTTATTTTACAGATGAGGACTGGTGAAACCGAGAGAGCATGTCATCTCTCATGAACATTAAACCTGAGAATGGTAATTCTGAATTGGTGAATGTGGTTTGCACTCTTGTTTCCCACACACCCAACCCTGTCAAGGAATTGCACAGCAGCAGTCCAAATGAAGTCAAAGACACTGACACAAACCTGTGGGTTTATATAAATAAATATATTTTGTCATTTATATTTACAAGAAACAAGATAGTCAGGAACACAGAAACATCATGAGATAAATCGGACACCACATAGAACACATAGAAGAAAGGTGTGTGTGTGGGGGAAACTCACCCTTTAACCCCCCACAGCAACCAAACATAGCATAGATTGCCTCATGCATGAGCCAGCAGTTTCCAAACAATTAACTACAACTGTGTGTTCTGGCCCATTGTGTATTTTACTGTTCCAGCTCCTAAATTCAATATCCCAATAAACCCTAACTTATTATACACTCCATTGCCTTACCAATAGCGAGACAAGCTGATCTTGTTTTCCTGGCCATTGCAAAACTAACAGAGCCATTAATTTATGAGTTGCATTCTTACAGCTTACTTGCTGTAAGGTTTTGAGGATGCAAGGCTAATGAACTCTCTAGACTAGCTCTACATGTTCCACCTCCTTATGCAGTTACATCCATCCATCCATTTAAGAACATAGCAATATAAAAGGAATGCAGGTGCATCAGAACAATCACCTACTTCCTGAGATCTTTCAGAAAGTTCAGCATGAGAATAAGAGGGCACATTTTTTCCGTGCTTCAGATCCTGGATTGTCTATATACCATCCATTACTTGGTTAGTTGTGGATTTTCCTTCATGTACAGCACTGTTTCTGTTCTCTTATAGCTGTTTTTGGAAAAAGCTGTTGTGTCATCCAGTAACAAACTGTATAACTTCTTTTTATTTCTATATACAAGTATCTTTGATTTATCTGCCCTGAATCTGTGATTGATCAATTTCACCTAAGGATGTCAAGATACACTTATTATGATCAAGGGAGCGTGTAGTGTCTCTTCACATTTCCTCTCTCATGTCCCATATCAAGCCCATTGTCTTACAAGAGTACCCCACAGTTCTCGGTCCAAAGCTACAGTCTCTGCATCCTTCCATTTAAAGTTGATGTTTTTCAGATCTTCCTGATATAATTGGTCCCGGGTTTTTGTTTGGCCTTCCTCTTTTTCTTTACTTCATCCAATTGATTGTGGTCTTTTCTGGGCATTGTTCACTCATGCAGAGCACATTTTACATCCTGATTATTTTAGTAAACATTTATATCTAATTTGAAATCGCTCACAATCTTGTCTCCTTGGATGGTAATGGAGAAAACTGGGCTGTTAAACCTGCATGTACATGGTTGTTGGTTGTTAAACCTGCATGGACATGATTGTTGTTTCCAGTTAGTTTGTCTTAGTTGATAGTTCCTTGTTTGGTGCATTGTTCACTGTTAAAGCTGTTAAATCCATGTATCTTTTTTAAAAAAATAAATTTTATTGAGTGCACACATTAAAAACATTGAACGTGGTGGTCTTTGACATACATTTTTGTCAGTGCAAATTGTGCATAATTCAGAAAGAAATTATGTACATTTTCCCCAACACTTTATTGGGTTTTTCTGTTGGAAATTATGTACATTTATATACATGTATATACATATATACATTTGAACTTTATAATTCTAAATTCTTCCGCATTACTCCTTGAATAAATGGTCCCTCACATCCTCCCTATTTCACCTTTAATTCTTATTCCAGTTTTATGAATTCCCTTTCATATTCCTCCAATAGTAGAACTTATATTTTGTGGAATTCTGACTCGTCTTTATCCTTCAGTTCTAATGTCAACCTATCCATTTTGGTGCATTGTAGTATCTTATCAAATGTATCATCCTCCCTAGGAATTTCTCTTGCCTTCCAATTTTGAGCAAATATCATTCTTGCTGCCGTGATTACATGTATTATTAGATAAGTGTCAGCTTTGCTAAACTTCTCTTCCATTATTCCCAGGAAGAACATCTCAGGTTTATAACAAATTTTTAACCCCATCATTTCCTCTAGCCATGACCAAATTCTGTACCAGGACTCCTGAGCCTTTTTACAGGACCACCATACATTCTTACTATGTTACAGAGCCCCTGATTATGACATCGAACATGCAAACAAGCTAAATACACTACTAACATGAGCAGCATCCTGCCCACATGTTTTTATCTTTCTTGGTGACTTCAATCTACCTCATATTAACTGGACCCTGAACAAATTTACAACTGAACCCACACATGCAACCTTCTACAATGCTGTAACAAATCTGGGACTGGAACAACTAGTAACCAATAACACTAGATTTAACAACTGCCTCGATCTCATCTTCTGCAATAGTTTGAATTCAATTTACGGAATACAAATTAAAGAACCCTTTTCCAACAGTGACCACAACATGATTGACTTTTGTCTCAACATACATCCATACAAAAATCATAACAATGATGGAATCCCCAATTATAACTTCAAAAAAGGCAACTATGATCTTATAAACAACGATCTCTTATCCCTTGATTGGCAATTTCTATTCACTGGGTGCAATACTGTAGAAGACCATTACATCATATTTTTACTTGAAGTCAAAAGAGTCATCAAACTATATGTACCAATAACAACTCCCAAAACCAGAAAAAACAAATTACCCATAACAATAAGGAAACTTCAATCCAAAAATAAATCACTTTGGTGGAAAAACAAATCTGGTCATGTTGCCAACTTCAAAAACCAATACAAAAATTTATGCCACCAAATAAAGGCTGAATGCACCAATTATCACACTGAACAAGAAGAAAACCTTCTGTGCACCAATTCCACCCGTGCTTTCTACAATTTTGTAAACAACAAACGAAAAGACTCAAGGTCCATCCCACCCCTGAAAGGGCCTAATGGTAAAAATTGCAATGATGAAACCATTAAAGCCAACCTCTTTAAAAACATTCTTTGGCTCAGTATTTGTAAACAGCAATGGATCATCCCAGTATTTCCTAGCCAAACCACAGACAACTACAATGATGTAATCATATCGATTTTACGGAAAACATTGTTGAAAAAGCACAACGCAATCTAAAACCATCTCTATCTATTGGACCAGATGGCATATGGGGCTACTTCTTAAAAAAGCTATCCACTGCCATAGCCAAACCTCTAAGCATAATCTTTGAAAAATCTTTCAGGACCAGCTCCTTGCCAAAACTATGGTCACAAGCCACGGTCATCCCCACCTTCAAAAAGGGAGACCCCAACCTAGTTGAAAATTACAGGCCAATTTCTTTTTGCTGCATCACCTGTAAAGTCATGGAATCAACTATTAACCAATCCATTATCCTCCACTTAGAGACAAACAACCTACTCTCTAAAAAGCAATTTGGTTTTAGGAAAAAACTATCATGTAATCTGCAACTCTTACACTGCAAAAACATATGGACCACACAACTCAATCAGGGCAAAGCAATAGATGCAATCTACATAGACTTCTGTAAAGCCTTTGATTCAGTGGTACATGACAAACTACTACTAAAACTAAAATCTTATGGTATTTCTGGACAACTGCATAACTGGATAGAAGCATTCCTGTCAAACAGACAACAAATGGTCAAAATTGGGAGCATACTATCAAATTATGTACCTGTCAACAGTGGTGTCCCCCAAGGCAGTGTTGTAAGACCAACTCTTTTCATACTCTACATAAATGACCTCTGTGATCATATTAAGAGCAACTGCGTTCTCTTCGCTAATGATGTAAAGCTATTCAATACCACAGACAATACTGCTACCCTTCAAAAAGACCTTGACTATGTATCAGAATGGTCAAATAAATGGCAACTTCAAATCTCAACAAATAAATGCTCTGTCCTACATATTGGCAAAAAAAATCAGAAAATAAAATACAGGCTGAATAGTCAAGACCTTGTTGATGATCCAAACTCTGTCATCTCTAATGATCTTTGTAAGTGCTAGAGCCCACTGTAACAACATAGCCAAAAAAGCATTAAGAGTTGTTAACCTAATCTTACGTAGCTTTTTTCTCTGGTAATATTACACTACTAACTAGAGCATACAAAACGTTTGCTAGACCAATACTCGAATACAGCTCATCAGTCTGGAACCCACATTATGTATCTGATATTAACACATTAGAGAAAGTCCAGAAATATTTCACAAGAAGAGTTCTCCACTCCTCTACTCATTATAGAATACTTTATGCCACCAGACTTGAAATTCTAGACCTAGAAAACCGAGAACTACGCGGCCTTCAGTCTGATCTAAGTATAGGATATAAAATCATACATTGCAATGTTCTACCTGTCAATGAATACTTCAGTGTCAACCATAACAATACAAGAGCAAACAATAGATACAAACTCAAGGTTAATCGCACCAAACTTGATTGCAGGAAATACGACTTCAGCAACAGAGTGGTCAATGTCTAAAATACTCTACCTGACTCTGTGTTTTTTTCCCCAAATCCCAAAAACTTTAACCTTAGACTTTCTACTGTTGACCTCACTCCTTTCCTAAGAGGTCTGTAGGGGGCATGCATAAGCGCACCAATGTGCCTACCGTCCCTGTCCATTGTTTCTTTTATATTTCTTATTTGTATTTATGTATTCATAGCTATGTTTTTACTTACACCTATTATCTTGTAAGCAATTGACAAACCAAATAAAACAAACAAACAAATAAATCAGAGCAATCCTAGATTTCTATAAAATAAATGGAACTGAAAGGAGATTAGGAGATCATGTCTTTCCATCACAGCATCAATCCTAGGAAAATCCCAATCTCTTTGTTGAGAAGATGGTTTCCCCTACCTAGGTCATCCTTTCAGAAAGTGGTAAAACTGAGTTTTTCCATTCTTGAATGGCACCTTGCTATTAAATTAACTTGTGAATTGTTGGGGAATTATCATAGAATTGCTGTTTTTCAGAAACCTGTTTTTAAAATAGTAAATTGTACTGTGTTTGTTTGTTTACCATGGCTTATTAATGATATTTACAGTGGATGTTTTTTTCCCCTTTTGTACATAGCAAGATGGAATGTCATGGAGGTCATACACATCTGAAAAATAAATGACACTCTTCAATCACTTATTTTATTTCATTTCATTTGTTAGATTTATTTGATGCTCATCTTATCTTGAACATTTGCTTTCTTGTAATAAACATTTAGGTACATATAGTTTATTTGTTATTCTCTAAGCAGTAGTATATTGATAGCCAAGGCCATGAATTTTATAACTGTGCACAGATGGTACTACAGTCCTTTCCGGCGACGCTGTTCAGTTTCTTTTTTTGTATATCATTTATTTTATTCCATGGTTTTGCAAAGCTGCACAGTTTGATTTGAGGTCTATTTTCATTAATCGACCCTTTTGAAATAGAAAAGATATTTAACAGTGGTGTCAATATGTAACTGATAAGATTTCTTCACAGTAACTTGTCAAAACTCCTTGACAATTTTCTGGCATTTGCTCCACCTTTTAAGTAGGGAATGAGGTCAGTTCTAAACAGACGAACTTTGTCCTTTTTCTCAACATTTATTATTTATTGGCATACAATATGGCATAAAATGTCAGGGAAATCTACACCTGGTAGACCCAACGCAATCCTGACAGCCTAGATTGCATTAGATCCAAAAATGGGATGAAAAGTGACCAAGAAATAATATAGACTAGATTAGGAATAATGATATATTTGGGGGAATTAAAAACCAAGCAGTAGTCAAGGGATGGACATTGCATGGTGGCTACAAATGCAGATACAATATCAATACGAGAAATACACTAAAATATATGGTTTTAATAAAGAATTAACAGAATTGGACCAGATACTAACGGAACTGATGACAAATTGCTGAAGAAAATATATTGTTATTATTGGGTATTAAACTTGAAAGTGAGCAGGTAAAGGAGATAATGATTGTTTGAGCGAAACATTTGGGAATTAGACAAATGGCAGAAACTGTGGGATAGAAATGTTAAACTGACTATGTCAACTGCATATAAAGAAATTTTTTTATAAAATGTTTTACAAATGGCATTTTGCACCAACAAGATTAACAAAAATTTATAAGGATAGATCTACTAAATGTTGGAAATGTGATCAAACATCTGGTTCATATTAATATGTGTGGTGGACATGTCCACAGGCTAAAAAATATTGGATGAAAATACAGTACATACTTGGTTGGAAGAAATGATAAAACAGCATATAGATATGAAACCAGAAATATTTTTATTGGGTATTCTACCAGAAAAATATGATAAAGAGACTATATACGTGATTTTACATGTACTAACTACAACTAGAATTATGTATGCTCAACAATGGAAGTGTGATGAGATCCCAAGAGATGAAAAGGTAATTAAGAAAGTATTAAAATGTACAGAAATGGATAGACTAACACGTACTATTAAAGACAAAGAAGAAACTAAATATTTTTGACATGGGATTTATTTTACTGATGGCTAGACAATAAAAACAGAAATTAGGAAGAAAGGAACATATAAAGGATAAGTGTTAAAATGGAAATTTCTAAAATGGACAAAAATATTGTTACCACAGCAATATTATTCTGATGCATGTTATTGTAAATGCCTTGATTACGATTGCCTAAAAATAATTGTACCCAGACAACACCTTATTTAATTGAAATGGAATTTTTATATATTATACTAATAAAACAAATAAAACTTTTTTTAAAAAAGGAATAATGATTATATTGAAAATATTAATATGCAATGTGCCATCCTCTTTAATTTATATATGCATTAATTGTGCTGTTACTTGTTAAGTGGTATTCTCTACCTGAAATAAGGTATTCTTCTTTGAAAGGGCCTCTGTGTAGATATCCACAGAAAGACTGTGATTCTGGGCTGTAGAGAAACTTTGCACTTCTTAGTTTCTCTGGACCCTTGTATATCTTCAGAAAGAAAAAAAATTCAGTATATGATAAGGACAAGAGTAAGTCGGAAGAATTTGTCATGAGAGGAACAATATCCCTTCACAAAAGACTGTAAATCTGTCAACTTGCTCTTCATCATATGTTTCAGGAAGTTGGCAGGCTTACCTCGATGGGCTGAATACTAAACTTATTTATGTTCATATACGAAGGAGACTCAGGATCCCGCATGACACTTTTAAATTCGACCCTCATCACTGCAGAGAGAGAGAAAGAGAGTGAGGGAGGGAGAGAGGTTTTCCAGTAAGAGGTTTATTTTATTTATTTATTTGTTTTTGTCAATTGCTTACAAAATAATAGGTATAAGTAAAAACATAGCTATGAATACATGAATGTATATATATAAGAAAAATAAAAAATAAAAATAAAAGAAACAATAGGATAGGGACCGTAGGCACGTTGGTGCGCTTATGCAAGCCCCCTACAGGCCTCTTAGGTCTGTAGATTTCTGAATAAAAAAGCAAACTAGATGGTGCTGGTTAGTATTCTGCACAAAGGCTTTTGAAATAAATAATATGTTTGGCTTTCAGGCCATAGGAATGATTTTAGTGCAACTGGAAGGAATAACGCGGGCAGCAAAACTTGCAAAGTAAGGAAGTGGGGAGTACTAAAAGATGGAAGGGAGAAAAACATTCATTTTCAAAACTCACCGAACACACATTTGCAACATGCTTGCTGGAGAGATGTTCGCTCACATTTGCAGGCCACTGTGAAATCTCCCAAGAACATGAGAACAAGGAAGCTGGCTAGGAAAAATCCATGTGGTTTTGTAGCATCCATTTCTTGCCGCTTATGAAGCCAGTCACTTAGGACAGAGGAGATGTTTTCCTTCTGCAGCAGTCTTTATGGAAGAGCGTTGAATGAGAAACACCAGCTGCAGATTGAAGGCAAAGTGGTGTTTGAGATGGTCCCAGAATTGGTCTTAGGACGACTCAAATCCTGAAATATAAGAAAGGAACATGGGTGCTTCATCCTGTGGGACATATTGAGATTTAAAGCTTTGTCCCTATGGAAATCGCTCTCCACAGGACCAAAACCTTAGCATAGCCAGAACACCATGTCTGATTGTAGCGAAGAGACATGTGACAAGTTAGGCTCAAAGGTACATCATACACCACATACTGTACATAATTTGACAGTTTCCTGATAATGTTATTCCACACTCAACAAAATCAGAGGTTTCTATGGGAGTCCAGGAAAGAGAGTCCCCTTTCTCAGGAGAGATGGGTCTGAGGCATGGAGGAACACCTTTAGGATAAAAATTATTGTCTCAATACAAGTATTTTATCCTTGTAAGTTTCAAATCAGTCATTCCTTCTGGTTTAACTCCATGCATTCTCTTGACAACCTTTTCCATAACTTTTTTGCTGTTGATTACTTCTTAGAGCTTCCTTCCTTCCTTCCTTCCTTCCTTCCTTCCTTCCTTCCTTCCTTCCTTCCTTCCTTCCTTCCTTCCTTCCTTCCTTCCTTCCTTCCTTCCTTCTGTTCTATATGTAAAGTGGATGACTCCAAATCTACAAACCTGATTGGTTAATAAAATGAGCACTGGATTGGTTCACTAGGAACCAATCCAAAGAGCTGCCAAAAAGGCGGCAAATCTAAACAACTGCCATTGGCTGCAAGCAGGCAAGCCAGCCTGTATAAAAGGCTGGCCCCGGCTTCAGCCAAGTGTTCCTATTACTGAGGGGTTATAGAATAAAGTATTTGTTGTTGGAACCCGGTCTACCTCGTGTGTTTTCCAAACAAAACACTGGCGACGAGGATGGGATCGTCCTGAACGGAAAAACCTGCATGCGGTGATAAGAAGTCAAGAATACAACCAAGATGTCTGGAAACAACGCACCGCCCGCACCCTTCAATCCCAACGAAGAGGATTGGGATTCCTATGCTGATCGCTTCCAAATGTATTTGGAGAGCAATGAAATGGAAGGCATTTCAGAGCAACGCAAGAGAGCTGTGTTCCTGACGCACTGCGGGCCAACAGTTTTTAAGATGGCAAAGGCCCTTGCGAAGCCCCGGGACGTTAAACAACTAACGTGGACGGAATTGCAAAGACTCCTCAAAGCACACTACGCTCCGATGGTGTCTAATTTAATAAAGCGACACGAATTTTACCGCAGAGACCAGAGAGAAGGAGAGACCGTCGCCGATTTCATCGCTGCCCTCAGACAAATAGGGGGTGAGTGTGAATTTTTGAACATAGACGAGGCAATGAGGGATCGCGTGGTGCTGGGCCTGAGAGACTCGACCACACAGAGTAAATTGCTCAACAAGCCCAACATCACCGTTACCGAAGCCATCGCGGAAGCTACAGCCGCTGAAGCTGCGAAAAAATCTGCGGTAGCCATTAAAAAGATGAACACACACAGCGAAGAAACACCAACCAAAGACAGAAAGCACCCTGCCACCTCAACCCACTACGAAGAGTCGGGCGAAACAAATGAATCGAGCGAAGAGGACGACGAGGTCCACCGTTTGCTCACGAACAAAAAAGAGCGCGAAAGGAGAAATTGGCGGGAATGCGCTGGCTGTGGAGGAAACCATCCCCGAGCCGAATGCAGATTTCTCGATGCCATCTGCCGACATTGCAAAAAACGAGGGCACATTGAGAAGGTCTGCAGAAACAAAAAATTCTACAGCCCAACGAGACGCAGAAATTCCCCAACACGAGCCGAGCCTAAACGAGCCGAAAGAAAATGGCAACAAGAGAAGCGAGCCAAACTGTCATTATACAGAGCGCTCAGACGGAAAGTGGGAGAAAAATTAAAGTCATCGTGAAAATCGAGGGAAAACACTGCAAGATGGAAGTGGACTCGGGGTCCTTCCTCTCCATGGTATCGTGGGACACAATTAAACAGTTAGTCCCAGGTATCAAACCCAAAGAATTGAAGAAGCAGCACCTAACCCTCAAGGACTATCAGGGAAACCAAATCCCTGTGGTAGGCATGGGACAATTCCGAGTCGCCTACAAAAATCACGTCAAGGTGCTTCCGCTGACCATAGTCAACCAAGACAGACCAAGCCTCCTGGGCATCGAATGGTTCGCGCCATTGGGCATCGGGATGACCGGGGTCGATCGAGTGACTACAACCGGCTGGGAAGACGACCTCATCCGAGAATTCCAGGACGTTTTTGACGGCTCACTTGGCAAGTATCGGGGAAACCCCATTTCTTTCAATCTAAACCCCCAAATAGCCCCACGAAGAATAAAAGCCAGGCGAGTTCCTTTTGCACTAAAGGCAAAAATAGAGGAACAGCTGGACAAATTAGTAGCCCAAGGGGTGTTAGAACCTGTGGACCATGCCAAGTGGGAAACGCCTATTGTCACACCCATTAAACCTGACGGGTCCATCAGAATCTGTGGTGACTATAAGGCTACCCTGAACCACGCATTACGACCAAGCGCATACCCGGTGCCAGTAGTCCAGCATTTGCTGCATTCCCTGGGAAAAGGCAAAGTTTTCGCCAAACTCGACTTGGCACAAGACTATCAACAACTCCCAGTGGACCCAGAAACAGCAGAAGCACAGACTATAGTCACCCACAAGGGCGCATTCAAATGTCACCGGCTCCAATTTGGAGTAAGCGTGGCCCCTGGCGTCTTCCAGAGTCTGATGGAATGCCTTCTAAATGGCATACAAGGAGTCGTTCCCTATTTTGACAACGTCCTAATCTCGGCCAGAGATGAAACTCAATTAAGGAACAGACTTAAAGAAGTACTAACTAAGTTTAGGGAATCTGGCCTCAAGGTAAAAAGAGAAAAGTGCTGTTTGGTTAAGAACAGCGTCGAATTCCTGGGCTACTCAATAGACGGAGAGGGTATCCACCCCACAGACAAAAAAGTTAAAGCGATCAAAGACGCTCCTGAACCAAGAAATAAAACCGAACTACAAGCGTTCTTAGGATTAATTAATTTTTATAACGTGTTCCTGCCAAACAAAGCCACTATAGCAGAACCGTTACACCGTCTGCTAGACAAAAAGGCAACTTGGACTTGGGGTTACAAAGAAAAAAAAGCCTTCCAAAATATTAAAAGCTTGCTAACATCAACAAACGTTCTCATCCAATTTAGCAACACTCTGCCATTAACAGTGACCTGCGACGCCTCACCATATGGAGTAGGTGCCATCCTGAGCCACCAACTACCTGATGGCAGAGAAGCACCCGTCGCATATTACTCTAGGACTCTATCAAAAACCGAGCGGAATTATAGCCAATTGGACAGGGAAGCTCTAGCAATTGTCGCTGGAGTAAAACGATTCCACGAATACTTATATGGGCGGACTTTTCAAATCATAACGGATCACAAACCGCTAATGGGGATTTTGGCGGGAAACAAGCCAACACCTAATATACTGTCCCCAAGAATGACGAGATGGTCAGAGTTCCTAGCAGCTTATTCCTACACTCTGACACATCGGCCAGGGAAACAAATTTCCCATGCGGACACTTTGAGCAGAGCACCCTTACCAGCAACCGACGCAGACCCGGCACCAGCGATGACAACACTACAAATCGAGACTTGCCCCGATCTACCCATATCGGCGTATGATGTCGCCAGAGCCACCGCGAAAGACTCACTGACTGCCCGCATTCTTAGCTGGGTAGGTAAAGGCTGGCCGGAAAATCAAAAAACTGAAAACTTTAAACCTTTCCGGTCCAGACAGACTGAACTTTCTATCCAAAAGGGGTGTTTGTTGTGGGGTGATCGGGTAGTAATCCCTGCCAAATTACAGCCCAGGGTGCTTAAGTTGTTACATGAAGGGCACCCGGGAATGGTTAAGATGAAAAGCCTTGCCAGAAGTTATGTTTGGTGGCCGGGTATTGATAAGGACATAGAGTATTGGGTAAGCTCATGCCACAAATGCCAGGCAATTAGACCATCCCCACCAAAAGCACCTGTTAAGGACTGGGAAACCCCTCGGGGACCGTGGTCAAGAATACACATTGACTTCGCGGGTCCTACCAAGGGGCATACCTTTCTGATTGTCATTGATGCCTATTCAAATTGGCTTGAAGTAAAAGTTATGCCATCAATGACAACAGAAGCTGTAATAAAAAAACTGGACGACCTTTTTGCCACCCATGGCATACCGGACGTCCTTGTCTCAGATAATGGGCCACAGCTAACCAGCATACTATTTGAGCAATACCTAGCCTCCCTAGGTATAAGACATGCCCTAACCGCGCCAGTTCACCCGGCTGCAAACGGCAGGGCTGAGAGAATGGTCCGGTTTACCAAAGAAGGGTTGGAACGAATGGACGCTGGAGATGTCCAACAGAAAGTAAACCGTTTGCTCACACTCCAGCACGTAACACCCAGTACCATAACAAATAAGTCCCCAGCAGAATTACTCATGGGGCGAAAATTAAGATCTCACCTTGATAGGTTACACCCAAATTTTACCCCAGAAAACCCCCCTGACTCCTCTACACGGTTCAGACAATTCGAAATAGGCGATTTGGTATACGCTAAAAACTTCACCGGGGACCCGGTATGGCTACCAGGACAGATTATCCAAATTACAGGCCCCAAATCCTACCGATTAAAATTAGACGATGGCAGGGAATGGAAGCGGCACATAGACCAGCTTCGATCTCGAATTATAGAGAGAACCACAGACTTACAAACATTCACCGAAAAAACCGGCGAATTGCAAACCAAGGTGGGGGGGGGAAAGGCGAGAAATAAATAAAGAACTGTTTAAAACCAAACCGAACGAAACATACGAACAAAAAGCAAATAAAAGACTCACTGTTTGGAGAGACTTGCGTGAAGAGCCCATCGGAAGGGGCCAGCCAAGCCAGCTCGACCTGCCCGGACGAAACGGGAGGGAGCGGCAAAACCGCCAGCCTAAGAAATTCAGGCGGCGGTAAAATGGCTGACTCACCCTTCCAGACGGTTCCAGGGAGAAGGATGGACGACACAGCAGCCCCATCCGAACCGGTCGAAGTCTTCACTGAGAATGAACCGCGCAAGTCAAGTCGAGTCCGGAAAAGCCCCGCCTACCTGCGAGACTACGTCACCACGTAGGACTGAACTAAGGGGGGAGGGGTGTTCTATCTGTAAAGTGGATGACTCCAAATCTACAAACCTGATTGGTTAATAAAATGAGCACTGGATTGGTTCACTAGGAACCAATCCAAAGAGCTGCCAAAAAGGCGGCAAATCTAAACAACTGCCATTGGTTGCAAGCAGGCAAGCCAGCCTGTATAAAAGGCTGGCCCCGGCTTCAGCCAAGTGTTCCTATTACTGAGTGGTTATAGAATAAAGTATTTGTTGTTGGAACCCGGTCTACCTCGTGTGTTTTCCAAACAAAACACCTTCCATCCTTCCTTCCTTCCTTCCTTTATTATTTATAACTTCCAAAATGAGGCCACCTTTTCTGTTTTATCATTGGCCAGAAATTAATCACTTTGGCTGTACTCTAATGGTAGTTATCGACAAACCAACAATTGGCCCAGACTCTCACCTCCCAACATTTGCACTGCATGTTGTTATCTTGCAGCAACCCCCATTTGAGGATATTGGTCTCATATTTAAGCACTCCCACCCTTTGCCTATTCAATTTCCTTTAAGTAAGATAGGGCAGATCAAATCCATCAGCCACGTCCTCTTCTACGACTCTTTCTTGTTCTGTGAATTCTCTCCTCCATCTTCTAATATGTTTTTGCTCTTGTGGGCCTTCAAACATATTTCTTTGTGCCATAAAAGTCTTCCTAGATCTAATTTGATGAATTTGAGGCACCTGTCCATTCAGAGGATGATGGGGATCTTTCTGTTGTTTGGGTCCCTAACCATCTGTTGATACTACTCTCCTGATCCTCAGTGGAGCAATACCAACAAGAGGACAGTCTTTCTCAATTGGTGTGGGTTTAAGGCATCTTGTCATGATGCACACTGTTTCATTGTCAGCAATGTCAACTGGCTCTGTGTGTGTGGAGGCACTCCATAGGAAAGCCAATTTGGTGCTGTGGGTAAAGCACTGAGCTAAAAGTGCCTTGACCACCATTACAAATGCACTGCTGAAATACACAGGCCCAAAATGATGTCTGCAGAGTGAGTGGCTGAGCACTACATGCTGTAAATAATTTGTCAATTTCCTGATAATGCTATTCCTCACTCTAACTTTAGCCTTAGTATTCAGACAATGTTGTTTAAATGAAAGTGTCCTCCCAAGTCTCACACTGAGATACTTTGGTGCAATGCAGTGCTGTATTCAATTCTCTTGCCATGCAACTGAACCCCTCCACTTCGATTTCAAGGATGAAAAGCACATATTTGGGTCTTGCATGGATTGGGCTGCATATGATATAATACTGTCCTAATTTTTCAAGGGCTACAGTGAGCCTTGCAATTAACTCATCAAACCTTGATCCTTCTGTGGCCAATGCTATATCATCTGCATAGATAAAGAATAATGTATTGTCAGCAGGGATGGGCTTCAAAAATTTTTGCAATGGGTTCTCTGTCTTGTTGATCGGTGGGCGTGGCCATGGTGGGCGTGGTGTAGTTGGCCTCCTGCACCCCTGGGGGTTGTTTTTGCCCACCCCAGGCTCAGGAGGCTTTCCTCGAGCCTCTGGGAGGGCAAAAACGGCCTTCCCAAGCCTCCACACATCCCCTACCTTTCCCAGCATCTAAAACAGTCCATGTGGGGATTCCTAGGAGGGGCAGATCTGGGTGAGTGAGGCCAGCCTGGAGTGGGATTTGGGGGTTCTCCGAATAGTGCACACTCTTAGCTAGAGGATCTCCTGAACCCCTGCAAACCCCCAGCAACTCACCCCTGATTGTCAGAGGCCTGTTGGTCGTTTGTATATCCTGTATGTGACACAACATCAGAAACAATACATTTCCTTTCCTATGCCTAACTAGAAGTTTTTAATCTACTTCCTTGCCCACTATACCAAACTGCCTCTCCTGGAGAGTTGGCTTCAAA
>BLBF01020017.1:0-13668 GCA_015471245.1 Laticauda colubrina | reverse complement strand
GTTGGATTTCTTTGCTTATGTGGCTGGTTATAATTTTCTTCTTGGTTGATTTTTCTAGATATGTGGTTGGGTCTGTATTTATAGGTTTGTATGTGGAGTCTTGGAGTAGGTCTGTCAGTTTTGTTTCATAGTCTTTTCTGTCCATTACTACTGTGGCATTTCCTTTGTCTGCTGGGAGTATTATGATATTATTATCATTTTTCAGGGTTTGTAACGCTCTGAATTCATCTTTTTGCAAATTATTTTTTGGTGGTTTCGTTGTGCATAAGATGTGAGTAACCTGGTGTCTTATTCTGTCAGCTTCATCTGTATTTAATTTGGTTAGGCTGGATTCTACTGCACATATGATGGATTCTGTTGGGATTTTTTTGGGTGCTATGGCATAATTGAATCCTTTGGATAGGACATCTGTTTCTGTTTTGTTGAGTTCTCTGTTGGAAACGTTGTATACTAGTTGTTTCAGGTGTTGTTGTGGGTTATTGGGAATTTTCTTGTCATTTTCTAATTTTTTCAGTTTTTTTGAGAGTTTATCATTTTTATAAGTATTTTCAGTTTCAGCTCTCCAAGTTGTAAGTTGTTTGATCTTATCCCAAAGTAGAGGGTGGATTTTGCTGCTCAATTCCAGGTGTAGTGCTAGCAAATCTTTGTTTAACTGATCTAATTGGAATCTTTTACTGTGAACTTCATTTCTGAGTAGAGATATCTCTGTCCTTT
This sequence comes from Laticauda colubrina, assembly GCA_015471245.1. NCBI lineage: Eukaryota > Metazoa > Chordata > Lepidosauria > Squamata > Elapidae > Laticauda > Laticauda colubrina. Next base: position 12,954 of record BLBF01020017.1, on the reverse strand, counting down.
TCAGGATACGTTTGGTAGCTGCTGTGTTCTTATGAAATGTTAATTTGAAGCAGGTTGGTGTTACATTGTTGTCTCTGCAGCTGCATAGGAATTTTAGGTCAAATAGTATTCCTGCTCTTTTAACTTCCAGCTTCTCATAGCTTCTGATCTGGCTGTTTATTTCCTCCCCGTAGAGGTCAGATATTTGTTTTTTTAAGTTATCGCGGGTACTTACATGTGTGCTGTTCAGCTTCCTTCGGGTATTATCCCACGTCATTGTAGTTCTGTTAAAGTTGTAGCAACGTTTCAGCAGAATCTCATCTGCCATCATCAGGCTTCTGTATGGATGTGGGTCTTACAGCTCCTGGTTTTTAAATTTGAGGCTGGTTCATTCTGATTGGCTGGGAGCCTGGACCTATTTCATTGGACTTGGAGTTTGATTGATTGGTGTTCCTGGTTTCTTCTGTCTGTTTTGTGGCTTTGATTGGCTGGCAACAGTCTGTTCTTGTGTTGGAGGCTTTCAGTGCAGCTTGGCTGCGTGTGAAGGGACGGCTGCTCTTTATTAGCAAGCTGGGTTTCACCTGGGTGCATGGTGGGGGGGTTAGGTTGGAGCTTTCAGAGAGAGTCTGTTTTTGCCCAGGTGTTTGCCTGGCTTGTGGCATGGAGATCTTTCTATTTGAGAGTGCAGGCTTCCAAATGATTGACAGTCTGGTGGAATCATCTCTTCTATTCATGCTGTCAGGTCTTTTTTCAATCTCTATGGCTTCTCTGATGATTCTGTGGCTGGGGTTTTCTATAGTGGCCAGGGTTTTAGTGCCATTGAAGTTGATGTTGTGACCTGTGGTTTTCATGTGTTGGACTAGTGAGGAGGTGTGTTCCAGCTTTTTTACTGCATTTTTGTGTTCCTCTAGGCGGGTACTTATTCTTCTATTGGTCTGTCCAATGTATGTGGCCGGGCATGATGTACAGGGAATTTCGTATATGCCTTGGTTTTCCAGGTAAATTTTGTTTTTGGGGTTCCTCAGGATGGCTGCTATTTTTTTGTCTGTTTTGAAGGCAGTGTTGATGTGATGCCTGTGTAGTATCTTACTGATTTTATCTGTGGTACCTCTTATGTAGGGCAAGACAGCTGTTCCATAGATCTGTTGGTCTTCTAGGTCTCTGTTATGTCTTGGTGTGTTTTTGTGGATCAAGTTGGTGATTTTGTTTTTGTGGAAGCCATTGGCTGTCAATACTTCAGTCAGGGTGCATAGTTCAGTCTTTATATGTGTCTTGTCTGCCAGGCATTTGGTTCTGGTAATTAGTGTTTTCGCTATGGAATTTATCTGTGCTGGGTGGTGGTGGGATTGGGCGTTGAGGTAGCGGTTGGTGTGTGTTTTCTTTTGGTATATGGTGTGTCCCAGTGTGCCATCTGTTCTTTTGTAGATTAGTACATCTAGGAATGGTAGTTGTTTGTTTATTTCCGTTTCCATGGTGAACTTGATTTTGGGGTGTGTGTTGTTTAGGTGTGTTAGGAAATTGTTTAGGTTTTCTTTTCCATGGGGCCAAAAACAAATATATATATATATATGGACTGCACACTGCACTTTGTTTATTTATCCAAGGCTCTTATTATGACTCTCTTCTCCAGCAGCTTCAAAGCCAAGCCTCAAGTGTTGAAACATTGATAAGAGTCCAGGAAAACACCTGTAATAATATTTTTCTGTGCTCTCCCTCCATCTTATCACATTAAAATGTCCTTGAGAAGGAGTGTTTATACATTTCTCCCCAGTTCAAATAAAATATTTTCAAGCCTCTAGTTGGCAGTGTTGCACAACCCTGACTAAAGTATTGACAGCCAACAGCTTCCACAAAAACAAATTCACCAGCTTGATCCACAAAAACACACCAAGACATAACAGAGACCTAGAACATCAAGAGACCTATGGAACAGCTGTCCTGCCCTACACAAGAGATAAAATCAGTAAGATACTACACAGGCATCACATCAAGACTGTCTTCAAAACATACAAAAAATTAGCAGCCATCCTTAAAAACCCCAAAGAAAAAATTGACCTGGAAAACCAAGGTATATACGAAGTTCCCTGTGCATCATGCCCGGCCACATACATTGGACAGACCAGTAGAAGAATAAGTACCCGCCTGGATGAACACAAAAATGCAGTAAAAAAGCTGGAACACACCTCCTCACTAGTCCAACACATGAAAACCACAGGTCACAACATCAACTTCAATGGCACCAAAACCCAAGCCACTATAGAAAACCCAGTCACAGAATCATCAGAGAAGCCATAGAGATTGAAAAAAGACCTGGAAGCATGAATAGAAGAGATGATTCCACCAGACTGTCAATCATTTGGAAGCCTGCACTCTCAAATAGAAAGATCTCCACACCACAAGCCAGGCAAACACCTGGGCACAAACAGACTCCCTCTGAAGCCTCCAGCTCAAACACCACCCCCCACCAGGCACCCAGATGAAACCTAGCTTCCTAATAGATAACAGCCGTCCTTTCACACAAAGCCAAGCTGCACTGAAAGCCTCCAATACAGGAACAGAGTGTTGCCAGCCAATCAAAGCCACAAAACAGACAGAAGAAACCAGAAACACCAATCAAACAAACTTCAAGTCCAATAAACACAGACCAAGACTCCCAACAATCAGGATAGGCTAGCCTCAAATTTAAAACCAACGGCTGTGAGACCCTGACCCAAATACAAACTCCATAAAGAAGCCTGATGATGGCAGATGAGATTCTGCTGAAACGTTGCTACAACTTTAAAAGCACTACAATGATGTGGGACAGAAAAGATTGGGAGAAGCTTAATCTTTCCATAACATCAGGTCACTAGTGGCTCTAGTCCAGGAAGGATATTTTCCCCTTTCAAAAGATACAGGTTGTCAGATAACCCAGAAGAGGCTATACTTTGATTTGAGTCAATCCTAAATATCATGGAAAATTCTGCTCCAGAAAAAAAAAGGACATAGGAAAAATGTAAATATTTGTGGAAAAGGAAAGGAAACACACAATGTACTGATTCTTTAACTCCCTCAGATAAAACTGTCTGAAACTTTTCTTAGAAGGGCAGACTCCTTAAGAGTAAGCCTCATTAATCACTGTTACATCAGCTGATGACATAAATTAAAAAAAAATGTTCACTGACATTAGATGTGCATAAAAAAACATGTCATCTCTAAAAGAAAAAGAAGTTTCCCCAATTTCTCTCCTTTGCCCTACCATAAATTAGCACTTAAGGCAAGCTGTTGACATTTTCATTATTAACTGAAATCATGGTATTAACAAGCAGGTTGTGAGAGAAAAATATAGAACAGTTTGATCAAGCCTGTTTTACACCTTTGCCTGTTAAGATAGCAACAGATTGGAATCACATCTATTGAAAAGAAAGCCCATGCTTGGTTAAACATCTGCATAGTAACTATACTGGTATGTATATGATTAAAAACGAGTAAAACATCAGTGTAATAGACTTGGCAAAGTATTAGTGTAACCATGTCATGAAAATATAGTTTCTTATGTAAGATTTTGCATAGCTCCTAAAGCCCCTGTCACACTGCACCAACGGATGGAAAGAGGATGTAAAACGGACAAAAAAGCTTGCCATCCGTTGGTTAATGCGATGTATCCATTCTGTACTCACTGCCTCCGTTTTCCTTCCTCTCTATCCATCCAGCATTCGTTTATTGACGTTTCATCCGCTCAGAAAGTTTTGAACTGCTCAAAACTTTTGAGCGGAAAATGTATCCAATGCGTCCGTTCTGCATCCGCTAGGCATCTGCTAGGCATCCGTTCTGCATCCGTTACGCATCCACTAAATCCACTAGGCATCCGCTGTGCATCCACGCAACTCACATCCGCTAGGACGCAGGGAGGAAGCGGAACGGATGTGGAATGGATGCAGAACGGATGCCAAGTGGATGCAGCACGGAAACAAAGCATTTAAAACGGAAAAAACGTTTGCAGAGGGGACCTTTCTCGGATATTAAGGATGTCTAGAGGATGTCTAGAGGATGCCTAGAGGATGCAAAGGGACACCTAGGGGAAAACCTATACTGCCTCTAAAAAGGGGGAGCAACTCATCTGGATCTCACTTTCAGACCAGCAGACCAGCTGTGCAGACCTCTGCAGCCTTCATCTGACTCTTGCTCTTCCACAGCATCCAGTCATGTCCACCGTGGATCGTAACACAGTCCTTTTGGCAGCCACCATCATTCTGCAACAGTGTGAAGCCATCTACAGGCTCTGTGAACTCTACTACAAGAAGAAAAAGAGGCACCCAAAAAAAGTCTGGGTCCGAAGATGGATCGGGAGAAGAGCAGAGTACGGACTGTAAAACAAGCTGATGGTTGAGCTCAGGAACGAAGACACTCGTGCATTCCAGAACTTCATGAGGATGCCTCCAGCCATGTTTGACGAAGTTGTGCAGCAGCTGACACCCAGGTTGACCAAGGCAAACACCAACTTCCGGCCCAGCCTGGAACCTGGGTTCAAAGTGGCACTCATTCGTTGCCACCTGGCCTCAGGGACCACCTATAGGAGCATGCAGTATGGCTGGAGGGTGCCACACAACACCATCAGCATTGTGGTCAGAGAAGTGGTGCAGGCCATCATCGAAGAATACATGGAGGAGCTCCTCCAGTGCCCCTCCAGTGAAGAAGGATGGAAGAAAGTTGCAGAGCAGAGGTATCAGAGGTTGAACTTCCCCCACACCGTTGGAGCCATAGATGGCAAGCACGTGGCCTGCAATGCACCACCCAAGTCGGGGTCCACTTATTTCAACTACAAGGGCTTCTTCAGCATTGTCCTCTTCACTATGGTTCATGCTGACTGCAAGTTCATGTACATCGATGCTTCAGGCAACGGATCATGTTCAGATGCCCAGGTATACAACACCAGTGACCTCAAGGAGGGGCTGGAACGCAACCTCATCGTGGGCTTCCCAGATCCAGACCCCCTGCCCAACGACATGAAAGATGTGCCCTATTTCATCATGGGGGATGACACCTTCTCCCTCAGAACCTACCTCATGAAGCCCTACACCTCCAGACTCCTCAATCGTGAAGAGAGGATCTTCAACTACAGGCTGTCCAGGGCAAGGCAGGTGGTGGAGAACGCCTTTGGCATCCTGGCCAACAGGTTCCAGGTACTTCTCACCACCATGCAGCATCGCCCAGAGACCATGAGGAGGATCATGGAACCTTGTTGCATCCTGCACAATCTCATGCGCAACCGCTACCCAGTCTTGCAGAACAGGCTCGTGGACCTCCAACAAGGCAATGGGGACATGGAGCCTGGGGAATGGAGGCAAGGGCGAAACCTGATAGATGCTCAGGATGTGCAAGGCCCCAACAGAGCCTCACGTGAAGGGAAGAAGCAGCGCAACCTCCTGAAACACTCGTGCAACTCCCCAGCTGGACTGGTGGAGTGGCAAGACAGGATGATAGATGATTAATGGATGCTTCCTTCAGCCTGTCTCATCACACGGATGAGATTGGGCCATGTTTGTTGGGTGGCCCTACAATGATCAGGGCATTTAATAAAGAGTTGTGTTTGTGTTGACATGTGTGGATGATTATTACGTTATTATTGACAATAAAGGGCCATAGGTGTGGCACCTGGGAGGGTGGACCAAACAGTCCCACTATGCTTGCATAGGAGGTTTATCTATCCCACAGCTATTACCCATCCCAAAGGTATCCCTGCTCATTCCACAGGTATCCCTGCCCACCCCACTGTTATCGTAATCCATCCCACAAGCATGCAATGGCTTAAACCATTTCTAAAAGTTTCCACCAAGACTTTATTAAAAAAAAGAAATGAAGCAAGTGTGTGAATCAAAGATAGACTTTATTGAACAACAATAAGTGACCTCTTGGTCACTCGGAGGTGTGCCCAGTCTCAGGGGTGAAGGGTCCAGGTGCTGTGGAGGTGGCTGCTGCTGGAGTGCTGGTCTGAAGCACCATTGGGGTGCCTGGCCCCGAGAGGACAACAGGTGACGGTGTGTTGAGGAAGCTCTCGGACAGCTGGCTCAGCCCCGTGATGTTGAGATCTCCTTCCTTTTTGGCTGTGGGATGGAGGAAGGAGCAGTGTAGTGGGGTTGTCTGGTCTGCAGCTGGGTGAGGACTGTCGTTGGTGGCATTGGTGGCGTGGGTGGCATCGCTGTCGTCAGTGGCGTCATTGGCATGGGTGGCATCGGTGGCATCAGTGGAACCAGTGGCAACGGTGTTGCCCAATGACTCTGTGCCTGGACTGGGAAGGGCTGCTGCCTGTGCTGCTGGACCTCCTGGTAGCCATAGCCCTGGTAGGTGAGGGCCTGTGGGAAGCCTTGGAATGGGAGGGACATCACCTGGGGTGGAGGAGCAGACCTGGACTGGGTGGGAGCAGGTTCCTCTGGATCTGGAGGGTTGTGAAGCAGCTCGGTGATCCGGTCCTTCACCACCTGGTACTAGGGTTCTGCCATGTCCCTGAGGGTGTGGTTGACATAGGTGAGGAAGGGCTTGCGGTTGGAGGATGAGGAGTCGGTGTGGACCAGCTGAGAGAGGAGATCTATGCTGGTCCAGATGGTGTCCCTGATCTCCAGCATGACAGTGTGGCTCTGCCCCTCCTGCTGTTTGGCTCTCTGCCTTTCTGTGGAGGTGGAGCTGGGGGTGGTGGATCCGGGTACGGCTGTGGTGGACGCGCCGTCTCCTTTCTCCCACCGCACCAGGGAGTCCTCCACATGCTCCTCCACGGTTACAACACCTGTCTGCAGGTTCTCCGCCGTGGAACACTCCACAGAAACATGCCTGGAGACAGGGACTGACTCTCAGCTGGAAGAGGACTGGCTCTCAGCAGGCTGCCGGAGTGAGAGGGTAGTGAGAGGGGCTCCTGGTGCTCCTCGGTGGTGGATCTCACCCTCCAGGAAGCTGCACCTGGCCATGACGTAAGTCTCTCTTTCCGTCAGCTTAACCGCGGCCTGGCCAGATTTCTTCAGGTGTAGCTTCCCGTACCAGGTGTGCATATGCTTCCACCAGCTGAGGAGCACCTCCAAAGTGTAACCCATACTCTCCACCTTCTCTCTCCAAGCAGCCTGCTTCCTTTTGGTGTCCCTGTACAGCCGGTGTCCCTTCCGCCACAGATAGTTGTTCTCTCTCAGCCACTCCAGCACCTCATCCTCATGTTCCTCCTCAATGGAGTATTGCCTCCTCTCCCGTTGTCGCATACGCCTCTTCCTCCCTTTGGCAGGACCAGATGGGCCCTCATCAGAGGGGCTCCCAGGTAGTAGGGGCTGCTCCTCCACACCACCAGCAGCACCAGCACCAGCAGGATCATCATCATCATCACCAGCAGGATCATAATCATCATCATCAGCAGCAGCAGCAGCAGGATCATCATCAGCAGCAGCAGGATCAGCAGCAGGATCATCATCATCATCATCATCATCAGCAGCAGCAGCAGCAGGATCAGCAGCAGAAGCACCAGCAGCACCAGCAGCACCAGCAGGACCAGGTTCAGCAGCAGCAGAGTAAGCACCAGCAGTGCCAGCAAGACCAGGAGCACGAGCAGGACCAGGAGCACGAGCAGGATGAGCAGGACGAGCAAGTCCAGGAGCACGAGCAGGAAGAGCAGGACGAGCAGGACCAGGAGCAGCTTCAGCAGAGTAAGCACCAGCAGAAGCACCACCGCCAGGAGCAGCTTCAGCAGAGTAAGCACCAGCAGAAGCACCACCGCCAGGAGCAGCTTCAGCAGAAGCTCCAGCACCAGAAGAACGAGCCCGAGCAGCAGAAGCCCCAGCAGAAGCAGAGTCAGGGACAGGGGGCGGGAGGGTGTCCCTGTCCCTCTTGCCAGGGATGGCAGCAGGTTGCTGAGGCTTTCGCTTCTTCCCCATGGTTGTGGGGTTGCTGGCTGGCAGGGAGGCTGGCAGGCACCAAGGATGGCAGGAAGGCTGGCACCAAGGCTTGCAGGAAGGATGGCAGGCAGGTAGGCACCAAGGCTGGCAGAAAGGCTGGCAGGCAGGTAGGCACCAAGGCTGGCAGGCAGGCAGGCACCAAGGCTGGCAGGAAGCCTGGCAGGAAGCCTGGCAGGAAGCCTGGCAGGAAGCCTGGCAGGAAGCCTGGCAGGAAGCCTGGCAGGAAGCCTGGCAGGAAGCCTGGCAGGAAGGCAGGCTGGCACCAAGGCTGGCAGGCAGACTGGCTGGCAGGGAGGCTGGAAGGCAGGCTGGCAGCAAGGCTGGCAGGCAGGCAGAGAGCAAGGCTGGCAGGGAGGGTGGCCAGGAGGCTGGGCGGCAGCCTGGGAGGTAGGCTTGGAGGCAGGCTGGCAGGAAGGCTGGCAGCAAGGCTGGCAGGCAGGCATGCAGGCAGGGCAGGTAAGGCAGTCAATCCGTCCAGCAGCAGGTCTTTCCTCCAAATGGTGATCTGCTTGGGAGCTGCTTCCCTTTATATCTGCGGGGCTTACACAATGCATCCCCCCCACATGGGCAATTAACGCTCGGCATCCGTTCGGCTTCCGCTGTGCATCTGCTAGGCTTCCACTCTGCATCCGCTTCATCCACTGTGCATCCGCTAGGCTTCTGCTCTGCATCCGCTTCATCTGCTGTGCATCCGCTGTATCCGTTCCGTGTCCACTTTGCTGAGGTCCCCCGGAAGCCTAGCCGATGTGCCATCCACTCCCATCTGCTTCCATCCGCTGGGCTTCCGTTCCGCATCCACTTTCCATCCGCTCTGCGTCCTCCCAGCGTCTGTTCCTTTCTGTGTTGTCCACTCCGGTTATGCAAATTTTTGCCCCTTTTGAGAGCGGATAACAACGGATGGAACATTTTGCTCATCCGTTGTGTCCTTTTTACTAACGTTTTGCATCCGTTGGGCAGTGTGACAGGGCCTTCAAGACATATAAAAGACTGCATATAAAAGAACATATGACTAGCAAACTTTTCAATTTATTTTCCTTGTGGAGAGAGAGAGGAAGCTGTATAATGATAGGTTGTTTAAGCTTCTAGACTTTTTTTTCCATTTTTTTAAAATTTCAATCTACATTTAACAATACATTAACAGTGTGGCATCAATATATCATACATCTCTCATTGCATATATTCATATTAATTCATATTTCTTTAAATATTTATTTTCAACCTTATTCTGTCCAAATGCCTGCCACCATATCAGTTAAACATACCTAATAATTCCATTATTCAATTTTCTCTGTTTTCATTTTTTTTTAAATAAAAAATTCTCATTTGGCAAGCATTATGGTTCTCGGTTTCACATCTCAATGCAAACATGACCATAGTTAGCTATTCATTTTATTTGTTTAATTTCACATTACGTCATCCTTATCATTATTAAATATTAAGCTTATCCAATCCCAATTCATGTTCTCTTATCTTATTTTACAATATTATCTAAAATTCTCATCTCAGTTCTGTGTTCATTTATTCAATTCCAAATCCTAAATCTCTTTCCATTTTTCTTAGTATATTCTCATATCTTATTTTTCAGTGTTATCTAAAATTTTCATCTCCTTTCTATTGTCATTTCTCTTATTATTTTTTCCTGTCACATTTGTCATTTTATCAATCCTTATCTGTAAATATAATTGTCCCCTCTAGTTAATAATTCAAGCTAACCACCTTCATTCTTCCTTAACATCAATTTCCCTATCTAGTATAAAAATACAAATATATATTTTTTTCTCAGATTCTGCATCATATTTTCTCTATAAATCATCTATACATTACAAAATACTATTTTCAATATATTCTTATACATCCCAACACATTATCTTGTGGAATCCCCTTCCTTATCCCTTTTTTTTTCACCCAATATCTCTCACTCTTTGAACAATGTACCTTCTTTTCATACTTGTTTGTTTCCTGTTCCTCTTTATTTTCTGGTCCTTTCTCTTGATTCCCCTTTTCCCCATTCTTATTCCCCTCCTTTTCTCATTCTAGTTATTAAACTTTTCTTTCTCCCTCTTTTGATTTTCCTTTTGCACTTCCTTTTTCTGCTTTTTCCTTCTCTCTTTAGCCATTTTCCGAACCATTCTCCCTTTCATCATCCCATCAGACCACAAATTTTTAATTCTAATTCCTTTTCCCCCCTGCTTAGATAATTGTTGTTCATTTTGTCCTTCTAAGTTGCCTTCTTATTTATAAAACTCCTCCCCCCTCTGATTTATTATGTTCTTGTATATGCTGAGTCACCATTTCAAAATTCTGTAGTACATAATTACACATTTCAAGTTTGATTTTTATCATGTCCCTTGTATTTTGTATATCCGATCTTGTGAGTCCAGTCTTATATCAACAAGTAGCTCCTCCATTATATCTTCTCCTTTTTTCTTTTTTCTTTCCTCTTCCTTAATAGCTGAAATCCTCTTCTTTTGTAGATATATTCAATTTCAGAGTACAGTATATTATTTCAGCCAATATCTTTTGAGTTTATTTTCAACAATTCATATTCTTGAATCTTTATTCCGAATCCTCTAATTGGCCTCTCAACTGTTTCCCAAATTACTGGCAGTAGTAAAGTTCCTTTTATCTTCTTTCAAGTTCCAAAATCCAAACTCTCAAAAAGACCAGATACTCATTTTAAAACATATTAAAAATTTCCTGTACCATCAGGTGGCGCTCTTGAGTCTTTTTCTTTTTAACTTTCTTTGTTGAATATAATATTTTTATTAAGTTCGCTAATTTCAATCATTAGCTATTATTTTCAACATACTCAATTCCAGCATTTAGTTATGCCCTTTAAGTGCCCACAATTCAATATCTGTCCAGTTTAATGTTTAAATATTTGTTGTGTTCATGTATTTTCCTTTAAATTTCTCTTCCAGATTAGTCCAATAGAATAGTCAAATCCAAATTTAAAACCTGATTTCTTTCTCACTTTCTCTGGCTGCCGCTTCCACACACTTTCCTCCAAAATAGCCCTTTCATTTGATACAGGGATACCTCAAGCGATGTCCTCTGTCTGATTCACACTCTGCTCGCTACTTCTCACTCCAGCACAAAACTTAGTTTCCATTTGTGGCCATTTTAAGACCACCACTGCAACTTTGGGAGGGATTTTCCTGTCAGGGAGGGGAGTTGAGGCTCTCTTCAACCCTCCAGGTGATTTCCCCTTTTTCACCACCCCACCAGGGTGGCACTGGTGCCGATCAGGAATCTCCAGCAAGTGAGCTCGGAAGAAACAGTACACGATTGAGTATTCCTCACCAACACTGACAAGGAACAAACCAGAAGTTTTAGAAGGATTTGTTTATAAACTAGCAATATTAGCTCTTAATTTGTGTCATACTGCTGCTGATTACACTGAATATTTTGCATCACTTCTAAGACTCATGTAGCCCTATTGTATGGCTGCCACTTTTGTCTTATTTTAATCTCCAGAACAAGTGAATCAGATGAACAAATGGGAACAAATAATGGAACAGTTTGATTTGTAATTTGTAAGATCTTTTGAACAAATACTAAACTTTTTCAAACTGAAGTACTAAATTAAGGATAATTTCCAGACTGATTTGAACTGCTAAATTAGATAGAATTGGCAACTGGTTGGAACAAATCTATGTATTGCTATTATTCTTACCATTATGAAATAAAAAAATAAAAAATAAACGAATAAAATTGGACAACCACATTTTCAATTTTCATGATATTTTTGCCCAGTTTTCACAATTTGATCAGGGATGCTCTGGGGGGAACTAAATGGTGCATTGATCAGACTATATTTATTTTACTTTATTTGTTATGATATTGTAATAAGTTGAGGCATCAGGCATCTAGTGACTCAAAACTCTAGAGCTTTGAAATTCTTGAAACCCTGCATTTGAACTTCCCTGATTTTACTGAAGATTACTACCTGTTAAGGACTGCTATTGTACTAAAATAGAGACAGTGGATGAAAGGAGAGCATGACATGCTATGGTCCATGGGGTTGCAGAGTTAGATATGACTTAATGACTGAACAACCATATACTGTACTAAAAATTAGAATTTAAAACTAGCTACTTGCAGTTCTCAGATAAAGAGGTTAAGGAAGAATTCATGCTACTCAAAGCTGCAAGTTGCACCCTGACAAGGACCTCTGGACTGTGAGGAACCAGTTCAGTGCAGATCCTTTCAAGGACTTCTTTGTATTTCTGTTGTTGACTCTACTGCATTTAGAATAATAATAATATCCTTATATTCCCAGTACTTTGATTTATTTTTTACTTCCGTTCTCATTTCTGTTATGAAAAAATGGCTTTTGTTGTGTTTCTCCTTTGGAAGATTCTCTGGTGACTGCTTATTATTTTTCTTAACTTTACCTCTGTGTTCACTATCTACATACCCCTAAGGACCTTCTCTGCCAGTCACTTCTTCTGAAAGATTGTAGTGCCAAACATCTCTTCCAATGTAAAAGTCCATCTGCTCCTATTCTGCACAAAACCCCATTTACACTGGAGGAGGTATTTTGCATAATTGTACCCTAGTAACTGCAAAGTGATTTGCAAAATACTTTTTTGTGTAGCCTAATGGGTAACTTTGCTTGTGAGGACTAGAAGGTTTGAAATAAATCCTGTTTTGGGCATTCATTACAGTTTTCACTTGCCTTCCAGCTGAAAATGGAAGGAAACTATAGAATTAGATTTAGCAAGAGAGGGGGAAAGGATGGACTACATAAATGGCTTCAGACACTCCCTCCTTCTTTTTGGCCAAACTCCGAAAGATTTACATTCCAGTTATTATTGGACTACAACTTCCATCACTGAATAGGAGAGTATAGGATTCACAAATTTATAATCAATGGACACAAAGTTGCTGAACAGCTGATTTAATTTGTTGTCCCTGTTATGAGACTCCTGTTAGTTCTCATGATCAGGGTATGCTATTATCTCCTCATTCCTTTTCCAACATCCTTTTTTATTATTATACCACAATGCTGATGGTGTTGTGTGGCAAACTCCAGCCGTACTGCATGCTCCTGTAGGTGGTCCCT
>BLBF01020012.1:0-23936 GCA_015471245.1 Laticauda colubrina | reverse complement strand
TCCCCCACGATGAAGTAGGGCACATCTTGTGTGTCGTTGGGCAGGGGGTCTGGATCTGGGAAGCCCACAATGAGGTTGCCTTCCAGCTCCTCCTTGAGGTGACTGGCGTTGTATACCTGGGCATCTGAAGATGAGCCGTTGCCTGAAGCATCGATGTACATGAACTTGTAGTCAGCATCGACCATGGCGTAGAGGATGATGCTGAAGAAGCCCTTGGAGTTGAAATAAGCGGACCCCGACTTGGCTGGAGCTTTGCAGGCCACGTGCTTCCCACCTATGGCTCCAACGGTGTGTGGTAAGTTCCACTTCTGATACCACTGCTCTGCAACTTTCTTCCATCCTTCTTCAGTGGAGGGGTACTGGAGGAGCTCCTCCTTGTATTCTTCAATGATGGCCTGCACCACTTCTCTGACCACAATGCTGATGGTGTTGGATGGCACCCTCCAGCCGTACTGCATGCTTTTGTAGGTGGTCCCTGAGGCCAGGTGGCGCAGAGTGAGTGCCACCTTGAGCCCAGGTCCCAGGCTGGGCCGGAAGCTGGTGTTTGCCTTGGTCAACCTGGGTGTCAGCCGCTGCACAACTTCGTCAAACATAGCTGAGGCATCCTCATGAAGTTCTGGAACGCCCGAGTGTTTTCGTTCCTGAGCTCCACCATCAGTTTGTTGTACAGTCCGTCCTCTGCTCTTCTGGTGAACCATCTTCGGATCCAGACTCTTTTTAGGTGGCTCCTTTTCTTATCACAGTAGAGTTCACAGAGCCTGCAGATGGCTTCGCACTGTTGCAGAACGATGGTGGCTGCCGAAAGGACTTTGTTACAATCCACAGTGGACATGACTGGATGCTGTGGAAGAGCAAGAGGCAGATGAAGGCTGCAGAGGTCTGCACCACTGGGCTGCTGTTCTGAAAGTGAGATGCAGGCGAGTTGCTCCCCCTTTTTATAGGCAGTATAGGTTTTCCGCTAGGCATCCTCTAGGCATCCTCTAGACATCCTTAATATCCGAGATAGGTCCCCTCTGCAAACGTTTCTTTCTGTTTTAAACGCTTTGTTTCTGTTCTGTATCCGCTAGGCATCTGTTCTGCATCTGTTCTGCATCCGTTCCGCTTCCTCCTTGAGTCCGGATGGATGGAGTTCCACGGATGCGTAGCGGATGCCTAGCAGATCTAGCGGATGCGTAACGGATGCGTAGCGGATGCATAGCGGATGCAGAATGGATGAACTGGATACATTTTCTGCACAAAAGTTTTGGGCAGCCCAAAACTTTTGGAGCGGATGAAACGTCCATAAATGGATGCTGGACGGATAGAGAGGAAGCCAAATGGAGGCAGTGAGTACATCGCATTTTCGAACAGATGGCAAGGTTTTTTGTCCATTTTACATCCTCTTTGCATCCGTTGGTTCAGTGTGACATGGGCTTAAGGTCAATAGTAGGCAGTCTAAGATTAAAGTTTTTGGGGTTTGGAGAAGTTGACAGGAGATTTTAATTTTACTGAGACTTTTGTCCCTTTGTGCCTCCAGTTTGCTCCATAAAGAAGAATATGCATAAAAACAGAGAATCCACTGTCTAAGGGCAGAATTAGAAACTAACAGAAGGTTGAGTACAATACCAAAAGAATCTTTGATTTGAACTTTCCTACTGTCAACAATATCCCTATGGAATAAATATAGCATTAAAAAATACCTTATTGAACAGAGTTTTCTGTCTATACCTTTTTTTATAATTATATATAATTATATAATTATAATTTAATAATTTTGGTCAATGATATTGACAACAAAATGTAAAAAAGTTTGTATATCAGATCAGGGGAAAAAAATCACTCCAATTGCTTTAAACTCTTTCTTGTTCATTGGACAAACACAGAAGTACACACACAAAATTCAAGTATTAAAAACAGAGCCTAGTAGTAACCTACTGCTAATCTTAATCACGTGTACATTTGTTCTTACAGGTTGGCTAATGATTCTTTTGTCCATTAAGTATTAAGGACAGGTGTATGGTTTGTGATATTTTGATGCATTCCAAATGCTTGGGAAGTAATCAAGCAGAACATTTACACCCTCGCCAAGTAGCAGGTTGAAAATCCTACGATTCCTATGGTTCCAAATATGGCAATAGTTAAATAGTGCATTCCATATGGGTTAACACACTGATTCACTAACTGCATCAGCAACATTCATTAGAATGTTCAGCAATGAACATTCAATAAAGATTCCAAGATAGCTAATGTACACAGGATGCTATGTTACGATCAAACAATCTTAACTTTTAAAGCAGCCTTCCAAACAATGTACAAAATTGGACACTTAATTATATCTTTCTATTTTTAAAGATTGCACTATTGTACTATTGAATGGGACTCACAGTTCACTCTTCCCAGACTGTTAAAAATTTCAGGATTTCTGTGGCAGAAACAGCATCAGGATTAAAAAAATAAAGTCCAAATATTTGTTTCTTTTAATCACCTTAAAGCAGGGGTGTCAAACTTGCAGCATCACGTGATGTATAGTGAATTTTTTCCTCTTAGCTTAAAGGCCCAGTCCCACTGGCCGATGGACGCAAAACGTATGCATAAAAGACACAGCGGACAAGCAAAATTTCGGGGGTGGCTCCATCCGTTCTCATCCGCTCCAAAAAGGTGTGAAAATTTGCATACACAGAATGGAAAAGAACGGAAAAGAACGGACATGGGTAGTGTTAGGGATAACATTGTTTACCCTAACTGGTTTAGGTGAAATAATAACTATGATTCATAGTTAGTGTATGTTAAAGTGTCTGCAGCTTTAACTGTGGAAAAGTAATTAAGGGAGTGGTTATGAAAACAATATAAAAGTAGCAAGATTACAGCTTGCTGACTCTGGTTTTGATGATCCCTGATTACTGCTTGGAATCAAGACTGCATAGCTCGAACGGGAGAGACAACAAAGGACTGATTTGTAAGTGAACTGACATAGGATATTCTACATGGACTTTGCTACCTGAATATCCCTGAATGGACTGACTACATGATAAATGACTATTGGACTGTTATTTGACTATGCCATAAACTTATACTGGAATAAACTATATTCTTGATAGCACAAGCGTATCTGTTATTTTTTACTGTATGTTAATAAACATACAAGCTTAGTTCACTCATTTATCTGTGTGCCTATCTGACTAACGCTGCACATTCTATTTAGCTTGTCTACCTAACCCTGGTTGGGGAACCCAGGCTTAACAGGTAGTATGTAGCGGGGGTGTTAAATGGATGTTCATAGGAAGCCTAGCGGATAAAAACAGATGGAAGCGGATGACACCTCCGAAGGGTTTCCGGGGGAGAATTTCAAAGCGGACGCATAGTGGAAGGGGCGGATGCATAGTGGATGAAGCGGATGCATCACAGACGCCTATAGGAACAAAGGGGATGTTGCATGGATGTATATTGGATGCAAAGCGTTCACTGCGCATGCGGGAAGTACGAATTGCATCAGCTCCGCGGATATAAAAGGATGCAGCACGCGCGCAGTCAGCATACAGGGGAAAGACATGCTGCCACATACATCTAGCAGGAACACCATGGTTCATCAGTCAGGCAAGAAGAGGAAGCCTGTGCTTACTTGTTCAAGCCCTGGCAAGGTGAAGAAGGCCAGAACTAGCATCCCACCCCCTGGCACTGACTCTGAAGGTGCTGCTGCTGCTGCTGCTGCTGTGGTGGACCAGCCCCAAGGCCCTCAAAGCCCTGCTGCTGAAGGCCGTGCTGCTCAAGCCCCTGAAGGCCCTGCTGCTCAAGCCCCTGAAGGCCCTGCTGAAGCCCCTGCCAGAGGGAGGAAGAGGCAAGGGAAGCAGAAGGGAGAGAGGAAATAATGCACCGTTTCCGAGGAGCATGAGGATGAGGTGCTGGAATGGCTGAGGGAGAACAAGTACCTCTGGAGAAGGGGGCACAGACTTGGTGTCGGGACACCAAGAAGAAGCAGGCAGCTTGGAGAGACAAGGCAGAGAGCCTGGGGTACACTGCAGAAGTACTCCTAGGATGGTGGAAGCACATGCACACCTGGTATTGCAAGCTACACCTCAAGAAATCCGGGCAGGCCACTGTCAAGCTCACTGACCAGGAGATGTACCTCATGGCCAAGTGCAGTTTCCTGGAGGGTGAGATCCACCACCGAGGAGCAGCCCCTCTGAGACCCCTCTCCCTCAGACAGCCCACAGACAGCCAGTCCTCTTCCAGCCAGGAGCCAGCTACCCTGTCCAGGCAGGTGTCTTCAGAGGGCCCCATGGCAGAGACCCCCCCCCAACAGCTGCACTCCCCATGCTGACAGACTTGAAGGATCCCATGGAGGATGACGCCCTGCTGTCACAAATAGAGGAAGAAGCAGCAGCCACCAGAGGCCAATCCACCCCCACCCCCACCCCCAGCTCCATGCAGGCAGAGAGGTAGACTGGAGGGCCAGGACCACAGTGTGCTGTTGGAGATCAGGGACACAATGAAGACCAGCACAGAATTTCTCTCTCAGCTGGTCCACTTGGACAGAGCATCCTCGGGCTGGAACACCTTCATCACCTACGTGTCAGGCCCAGTACCAGGTGATGAAGCAGAAGATCACAGTACTTCTCCACAACCCTCAAGGCCCAGCTGAAGCTGCTCCTACCCAGTCCAGGTCTGCTCCTCCATCCCAGGCGATGTCACAGCCCTTCCCCGGCTTTCAAAAGCCCCTCACCTACCAAGGCTACAACTACCAGGACTTCCCACAGCAGAAGCAGAACTTCCCAGTCCAGTCCCAGGTTCACTGGACACCACAGATGCCAGTCCTCACCCAGCTGCAGACCAGACAGCCCCACTGCACTCCTCCTTCCTCCACCCCACAGCCAAGCCCATCAACAGACAATCTGTCATCAGTGTTGGGCCTGACATCTCAAGTTCTTGATGAAGGGCCTCTCAACCTCACGGGACTGAGTCAGCTCTCGGATAGCTTCCCAAACACACCATCGCCTGTTGTACCCTTGGGACAAGCACTCCAATGGTGCCTCAGACCAGCACTCAAACCACAGCCATCTCCACAGTCCCTGCCTGCTGAACAGCTGAGACCATGGACATGACTCAGAGTGACTGAGAATAGTGTCAGAGACTGAGTTGTTTACTTATTAAGTTTATCTTTGCTTAAGACACTTTACTTGGTTCATTTTGCTTATTTAATACAGTCATAAAATTTACCTCAGAAAGTTAATAAAGGTTATCTTTGCTTAACACACTTAATACAGTTTACTTGGTTCATTTTACTTATTTAACAAAGTCATAAAGTCTACCTAAGAAAGTTAAAAAAGGTTATCTTTGCTTAAGACAATTAATACACTTTACTTGGTTCATTTTGCTTATTTGATAAAGTCATAAAGTTAAGAAAGTTAATAAAGGTTATCTTTGCTTAAGACACTTAGTTTACTTGGTTCATTTTTTTTACTTAAAGTGTTGGTGAAAACTTTGAAAAAATGGTTAAGCCTTTGCATGCTTGTGGGATAGATAAGGATAGTTGTGGGATAGATAAACCTCCAGTGCAACCATAGTGGGACTGTATGGTCCACCATCCCAGCGATCCAGATGATTTTCTCCCCCTTTTTATAGAAAATATCGGTTGTCTGTGAGGTGTCCTTCTACATACTCTAGACATATTGCAGACATCCCAAATATACAAGATACATCCCAGATACAAACGTTTTGTCCGTCTATTTCCGTGCTACTAATGCTGTGTAGACATTCCGTGTACCTTTTGTTTCCTCCCTCTTTCTGTTTTCAGCTGCAGCGGATGTGAGTTGAGGGGATGGCCAGAGGATGCAGAGAGGATACAATGGACATTTAATGGATGATAATGGACATAGAACGTTTGTTGCCCGTATATGTCACGGATGTACATCGTACACAGCGGAAAGTTCATCCGTTCACAAAGTTTTGTGCAGCTCAAAACGTCTTGCGTGGATGAAATTGCAGTGGATGGATGCTCGACGGATAGAGAGTATGAAACATGTATGCAGTGAGTACACAATGGATGCATAGCATTTTCCAACGGATGGCCTGCTTTTTTTAACGTTTTACATCCTCTTTGCATCCATAAGTGCAGTGGGACCAGGCCTTTAACCAGGTGTGGCTATGGCCAGTGCATGACACATCTGGCCTGCAGTTCATGAGTTTGATAGCCCTGTCTTAGAGGCTCCCCAAATCCAAAAACTTGGTCAATTTAAATGGAAGATATAAACATAACACTCCAGAGAAAAACCAACAGGCCCAATAAATTTGGGAACAAAAGCAATTTTTTTTTTAAATTTGAAACATGAGGTTTCTGTCTGGACATTATTCCAGAGAACAGGTGCTGTGAGAGACAAGGTACATTTTTAAGTCCTGATGGTTGACATTGTTTAACTGTAGGTCTTTGATATTTCTTCATTCTGCCTGATTTTATTAGATGCAGAAACAATTTAAGATAGGAAGTCCCTTCAATAATTAGATTTTGTATCTTGAAGCAAATGTTTCAACTGAAGCATTTTAAATGTTCAAATTGAATAAATACCCAATATTTCTCTTAGGTGTATCAAACTCAGTTTTAAGTATCAGTTCCCTTTAAATAAAAAACCTTAAGTACTCATTTGCACTTTTAAAAGAATTAAATCTTATGTCATTGTAGAAACTGACCTAAAGAATGATGAATGTTAATATACTGTAATTAATAAGCATGGTAAAGAGAACAATAAATATAAAAATGCTTTTCAATCTTTTAAAAAATAAAAGGAAAATAAGAGAGAAGACAGAAAGAGGGGGGGAATGTGAACCCAGGCTACATAGAAAACCTCCATTTATGATACTTTCATTTTGTAAAGAAAAAAAGCTTTCTGAACAAATGTAAAACAAGCAGATGTCTCATTAAATGCTAAAGATAAAACAATACTGCATCCCACATTTCTCTCATCTATTAATCTCTTCTCCTGACAAAGGCTGTAGCTTGTTGCAGGGTTTTCACAAGCCTATTAAGGACAGAAAGGCCTTGGTGAATGTTTATTGCAAGTCAACATGACAGTATGCCATCAAATACAATTGGGAGAGTGTTCTGTCTAGAAATAAGGTGCGCGAGACCTGGTTCCAACAAACAACTCTTTATTCAAACAGTAAAGTGACTTGTAACAGAACATTTGCCCAAGCCACGGCAGCCCTTCTTATAGCGGTTTGCTCGCGGCTTGTGGCCAATGACAGTTGTTTAAGTATTCCCGCCGTCAGGCGGGCCAATCGGAATGGCACTTAAGTAACCAATCCAAGAAAGGCCTTTTCGGACAATCAGTTTAAGGTATTTGGAGTCTACCAAGTTCTATACACAACACCCCTCCCCCCTTGGTTTCATCCAACGTGAGTCACGCAGGTAGGTGGGGCTTCTGCGGGTCCTACTTGACCTGCGCAGCTCAGTCTCAGGGTGGTCCTCAAGTGGTTCGGACGGGATCACTTTCTCTCCACGTCTTCTCCATGGAACCTCCTGGAAGGGTGAGTCAGCCTTGCCGCTCCCGCTTGAGTTTCTCAGGCTGGTTGAGGTGGCTCCGCCACTCCCTCCTGGTTCATCCGGGCTGGTCGAGCTGGCCTGGCTGTCTCCTTCCAGGAAGGCCTCGCCTCGCTTTCCTTCTCCCAGACTTCTTCTCTGGAGGTCGTTATGGGTAAGCGCTCTTTTTGTTTCATTTGAGTTTCTAGTTCGGGTTTGTGTAGTGATTGTTGTCTTGTTGTTGGAGGTTCGTCTTTCCCTTTTTTATTATTTTGTGTTTTCCCCCCCTTCTCGGTTGTTTTTGGCTCGTTTATTGGAGTTTGCGGTAGTAGTATAGTGTTGCATTCTAATGTGCGAGAGTGAAGCTGTTCGATGTACCGCTTCCATGTTCTGCCATCGTCCAGTGCAAGTCGGTATGACCGGGGCCCTGTGATTTGGGTAACTGTGGCTGGAAACCATAGTGGGTCCCCGGTAAGGTTTTAGCGTAGACTAAATTGCCGATTTCAAAAGAGTGATATCGACTGGAGGAGTCAGGGGGTTTGCCCCAGGTATAGGTGGGGTGCAGTCTATCGAGGTAGGAACGCAATTTCCTACCCATGAGGAGTTCAGCTGGGCTTTTGTTAGTGGTTGTGCTAGGGGTGATATGTTGAATGGTTAATAATCTGTTAAGTTTATTTTGCACGTCCCCCATGTCCATTTTTTCTAGGGCCTCCTTAGTATAACGAACCATGTGTTCAGCCCATCCATTTGAAGCTGGATGAGCCAGCACTGTCAGGGCATGTCGGACGCCCTGTGCGGCCAAGTATTCCTCAAAAGCTAAAGTGGTAAACTGGGGCCCATTGTCCGAAACTATTACATCAGGCAGCCCATGCGTGGCAAAAAGTCTGTTTAACTGTCTCATGACTGCCTCGGTAGTAGTAGACGCCATAAGGATAACCTCTAACCAGTTCGAGTAGGCGTCCATGATTACAAAGTAGGTGTTCCTTTTCATTGGCCCAACAAAGTCAATATGCAGTCTCGACCATGGGCCTCTGGGAGTTTCCCATTCCATGACTGGTGCCAGTGGGGGGGTAGGCCTTAATTTTTGGCAGTCATGGCATGTTGCCACCCATCGTTCAATGTCCTTGTCTAGCCCTGGCCACCAGACATAACTCCTGGCCAGGGCTTTCATTTTGACGATTCCTGGGTGTCCCTCGTGCAACATGCACAACACTTCTTCCTGTAACTTTTCTGGGATTACCATCCTGTCCCCCCATGGTATACAGCCTTTTTCAATAGATAGTTCAGTCTGTCAGGTGCGAAAAGATTTAAAAGTCTCACCTCTGTTCTCATCCGGCCAGCCCTTACCTACCTAATGCAGGATTTGAGCTGTCAGCGGGTCTTTCGTGGTAGCTTTAGCAACGTCTGCTGCGGTTAGTGGCAGATTCGGCCAGGACTCGATTTGGAGAGTGGATACAGTGGGAGCTGGGTCGTCTTCCATGTTGGGCAGCGGGGAATGGCTCAAGGCATCTGCATGGGTGATGGTCTTTCCTGGGCGATGGATGAGTGTGTAGTTGTATGCAGCGAGGAATTCAGACCACCTCGTCATCCTTGGTGATCGAATGTTCGGGGTTAGTTTGTTTCCTGCTAGGATCCCTAGCAGGGATTTGTGGTCAGTGATAATCGAAAATGTCCTACCATACAGGAATTCGTGGAATCTTTTGACGCCGGCGATGATTGTGAGGGCTTCTCGGTCGAGTTGGCTGTAGTTCCTTTCTGATTTTAACAGCGTTTTGGAATAGAAGGAAATTGGTGCCTCTCTGCTGTCTGGTAGTTTGTGGCTCAGGATGGTGACGATTCCAAAAGGCGATGCATCACAGGTGACCGTCAAAGGCAGGGTGTTGCTGTACTGTATCAAAATGGTGTTAGAAGTTAATAAGTCCTTGAAGTTTTGGAATGCTGCTTGTTCCCAGTGGTCCTATTTCCATACAGTTTTTTAATCTAACAATCCATGTAAAGGTTCTGCTATGGTCGGTTTTGGGGGCAGGAAGACATTGTAGAAATTAATGAGACCTAAGAAAGCTTGTAAGTCAGTTTTGTTCTTCGGTCTGGGTACGTCTTTGATTGCCTTTATTTTCTTTTCAGTGGGGTGTATCCCTTGCTCATCTATCAGGTGGCCTAAAAATTCGACCTGGTCGGTAGCTAGTTTACATTTTTCTCTCTTGACTTTAAGCCCTGCTTCTCTGAATCTTCACAAAACCTCTTTTAGTCTATGTTCTAATTGATTTGCATTTTTTGCTGATACTAATACATCATCAAAATAGGGGACGACTCCTTTGATTCCATTTAGAAGGCACTCCATGAGGCTTTGGAAAATGCCCGGGGCAACACTAACGCTAATTGAAGTCGGTTACACTTGAATGCCCCTTTGTGCATGTCTATAGTCTGTGCCTCTGCGGTTTCGGGGTCAACTGGTAGCTGTTGATACGCTTGTGCGAGATCAAGTTTCGCAAAAAAATTTCCTCCCCCTAGTGAGTGCAATAAGTGTTGCACTACCGGTACTGGGTATGCGCTTTGTTGGAGCGCATGATTTAGGGTTGCCTTATCATCTCCACAGATGCGCACTGACCCATCTGGTTTGACAGGAGTCACGATAGGTGTTTCCCACCTAGCATGGTCGATTGGCTCTCACACCCCTTGTGCGATAAGTTTGTTAAGCTGTTCGTCTATTTTTGGCTTTAAGGCAAAGGGAACGCGTCTGGCTTTGAGCCTGATGGGAGCTATCTTTGGGTCTAGGCTGAATGATATTGGGGTCCCCTTGTACTTGCCTAGGGTCCCATCGAATACATCCCAGAATTCTTTCAGCAGGCTCTCTTCCCAGTTGGCCGCAACGATGCTGTTGATCCCGTTCACTCTGATTCCCAGGGGCACGAACCATTCGATTCCCAGCAGGGTAGGGCGATCATGGTCGACGATTGTTAGAGGCACTATTTCAGCATGGTTTTTAAATTCTACTAGGAAATGTCCAAGGCCCACTATCGGGATTCAGTTTCCCTGGTAGTCCTTTATTATCAATTTTTGTTGTTCCAGTTCTCTTTGCTTGATGTTTGGTATCAGGCTTCTGATAGTGTTCCAAGATACCATTGACAAGTATGATCCGGAGTCGACTTCCATCTCACAGGGCTTTCCTTCGATTTTTACATTTATCCGGACCTTTTTTGCGTTTGCTGCCCTGGCATTTCCAATGGTTATTGTTTGGTGTGTTTCTTCTCTGTCGCTCGTTCGCCGGTTCCTACTTTCTTGGCTCCATCTGCTTCCGGCTTGTCTCTCTTCGTTTCGGGGGGGGGGTGTTGCTGCCGCGTCTGTTTGGACTATAGCTCTTTTTGTTTTGGCAGACCCTTGCGATGTGCCCCTGTTTTTCACAAGCTCTGCAAATGGTATCTGGGAACCTGCATTCTGAGCGCCGTGATTTCCTCCGCATCCAGCACACTGGAATTCTTGCCTGCTTCTTCTTTTTTCCTGCCATTTTCTTTCTGACTGAAGCCTATGTATATCTTCATTGTCGTCATAAGTGTTGCTCAGGGAGTCGAGTTCTTCATGGTGGGCAGTCGCTGTGAGCTGTTTCTTGCTTTCTACTGCCCTCATTTCTTTGGGTTGATTCGGCAGATCTAGAATTGAGTTCATCTAGTGCATAGTGGCTGCGGATTTCTTGGCTGCTTCAGCAGCAGTGGCTTTTGCAATGGCCTCGGCCACTGTGATATTCGGTCTGTTTAGCAGCTTGCTTTGGAGTGTAGCATCCTTCAATCTGAGGACTATGTGGTCCCTCATGGCCTCGTCCATGTTCTGGAACTTGCAGGCTCCTCCGATGTGTCTTAGGGCTGCTATGAAGTCTCCGATGCTCTCGTCTTCCCGTTGGTCTCGTTTGTAAAACTCGTGCCTTTTGATCAGGTTGGAGACCACAGGCGTGTAATGGGCTCGAAGCATTCTGTTCAGTTCAGGCCATGCCATCTGCTTAACGTCTCTCGGTTTCGCTAGTGCCTTGGCCATGATAAAAATGGCTGGCCCACAGTGCATGAGGAATACAGCCCTCTTCCTCTGGTCAATTATCTCCTTAGCTCGTTACTTTCTATGAACATCAGAAAGCGATCAATGTACGGCTCCCAATCTTCCTCAGCTGGGTTGAATGATGCAGGCGGCGCATTGTTACCGGCCATCTCTGTCGCTCGGTTCTGGTTGCCACGTGCTTCAGTCTCGCTCTTCTAGGACGTTCCCACCTTCATCGCCAGTGTTCCATCTGGAAATAAGGTGCGCGAGACCGGGTTCCAACAAACAACTCTTTATTCAAACAGTAAAGTGACTTGTAATGGAACGTTTGCCCAAGGCGTGGCAGCCCTTCTTATAGTGGCTTGCTCACGGCTTATGGCCAATGACAGTTGTTTAAGTGTTCCCACCATCAGGCGGGCCAATCGGAATGGCGCTTAAGTAACCAATCCGAGAACGGCCTTTTCAGCTAATCAGTTTAAGGTGTTTGGAGTCTACCAAGTTCTATACACAACAGAGAGGGTTTTAATAATTTAAGAGTTACTATTTGTTTTAGGACTTGATTAACAGATAACAAATCTTAATTTAATTGTTCAAGCAATTATTCTTTTTTATGAATGAAACTTATGACATCACGTTGACAATATCCATAGGCAAGTTGCTCCATTTTCTTAATAATCATAAAAGAGTTTTCCATTGAATAAATCAAAGGCTATTGTGACTATTACCTGTAATATATTCAGAGAACCTAGATACTGGTTTGAAATTTAAAAAATGATTGATTGTGTTGCTCCATGAGGCAAACTTAGAGAAAAACATTATATATGCATATTTTTTGGAAAAGTCACTGTGTAAAAAAATGTTTCCTGATATTTTCTTGTGGAATTCTTAAGATTGACGTACTAATGACATTATAATACAATAGTAAAGCATCTATCTTGCAAATAGAAGGTTCCGAAACTATATTCAGTTTCTGAAAGTTCCAGTTAAATATGATCAGAGATAGGAAAACATTTTCCCATCACCTTGCAGAACCTCTATCAGTTAATAATGCAACTTCTGATTGTTTTTCATAAGGTCTGGCTAACATATTGATTCTGTTTAGAGGAATAAATTGTACCTTTATTAGATCAGACATGAAGGTATACCAAATAAATATTTTAAAAAACACACACAAGAGAGGTTTAAAGATGGCAATATGAAGAGTTGAGCTATATTATAGTACCTACCTAGAACAGTTTTTGATGCAGTTATCATATTTGATATTTCATCATGTATACATATATAGTAATCATATATATAGTACATATGGTACTATTTCCTTTATGTGTAGTAAAATCTAATAGAATAGTTTAAGTGGTAGAGTCATTTCACATTTTATGTAATTAAAGCTAACTAAATTAAACCCCCAGGCCTAAGACTGAGGCTAGCAAAGAGAAAACCAGTACAGTATTCAGACTAGGCAGAACTGTTCTGTAAACATGAACAGAAGGTCCCTGGGAAGCTAGGAAGGGAATGATCTAAAAAAAAACCCTGTGATTTAAACTCTGGAGCAGATACAGAAACAGGGTTAGATTTATGTGAGTCTGCAGGAGACTGATCTTTGTGCACATAATTTCTATCTCACATCCAAGAAAGCAGTTGTGTGTGGTTTTATCACCTTTGTAGGCTTCTTTGTAAGCAAGTCCTTCAATATGGGATTAAATGTCTACAGACTTGAGATTTATTGCCTTTTGTTGATATGAAGTTTGTCAGCAGCCACCGATAATTTACAAGAAAATAACCTCATATGAATGAAGTTTCAAAAAGTATCAGCAGATGATGGCCCAAAGGCTCATTCCATTTCATAAAGGTTGTCCTTTGAGGCTTGTCTGATTCAAAATCTGTGTTTAATTTGCACCTTACTCTGGACATTTATTCTGGACATTCTGAAAAGCAAAAGTTGTATCAATTAATTCCCTCTGTGGTGAGAAAAGCAGCTAATGGTCTGATAAAGTTCTTTCCTTTTGCATCTAGGTTATCAAGGCATACCCAATGCTTAGCTGTGATTCCCTTTACCATGGCTTATTTAATAAACCATATTAGTTCATACAGTACGTGTTCATCCACAATGTGTCTTTCTTCTCTGTGACTTTGTGAGATATAAGAACACAAACATTATAGCTTGCAAACCACCATTTATGTCTTAATGCAATGTGTGATGCCAAGCAATTGTGACCTATTTCACAAGTCATGGTCAAAGAATTTTGGCTTTGTGCAATATGTGGCAGCACTCTCATAAGAACTATTATAGCAGTGATCATATTGCTTGTGAAGATCTTGGCCGCAAACCCATAGCCTTGCTTAATGTGGAAACAAATAATTGCCCCTTTCATGCATTTTTAAATGTTTAAATGCCTACTGGAACATTTTTTTTATTCACATGCATTTAATGGTTCTAGTCACACATCAAGTTCCTACTGCAGCCTTCCATGGTTAGAGATAGAAGATTGGAGGCTCCATGGCCAATGTAAAATCCAGCAGAATCAATATAGTAAATATATTAATAGCAGAAAAAGAACACAGGCAGGTTAATGGTTTCTCAACTTCTCCCTTCAAAGTCAATGGGGCAAATGTTGCAAATAGTGATCATATGACCTTGGGACATTGCAACTGCATGGAATTCACCTAACCATGGCCATTGGACCTGCCACTATTGCCACTGTTAGTCAGTGCAATCATATGACTTTGGGCTTTAGAACTACATTACTTCGCAATGGAGTTCCTGGACCCAATTACCATTATTGAGGACAAACTGTATTCAAAATTGCCAAACAGACAAAGGTGATAAAAGTCTGCCTTTATTTCCCTTTCTTGCACAATTATTACATGAAACATTACATTAATAAGACATTAAGTGTAGGGACACGGTGGCTCAGTGGCTAAGACACTGACCTGGTCAATCAGAAGGTTAGCAGTTCAGTGATTCACAGTTCTAGCGCCGCATAACGGAGTGAGCTCCCGTTATTGTCCCAGCTTCTTCCAACCTAGCAGTTCAAAAGCACAAAAAATGCAGGACCACTTTGGTGAGAAGGTAACAGCGCTCCCTGCGCCTTTGGAATTTAGTCATGCTGGCTACATGACCATGGAGATGTCTTCGGACACTGTTGGCTCTTCAGCTTAGAAATGGAGCTGAGCACTGCCCCCTAGAGCCAGAAACAACTAGCACACATGTGCAGGGAGACCTTTACCTTTACCTTTAACTATTATTACTAAATCTCCTAGGTATTGTTCAGTACAATATATAGTTCTTGTTTCATGACAGTAACTGACAACTAACTTTAGAGACACCCTCAACAACAAAATTATTTTATGCTGATGCAGAAAATAAATGCTTCCAGGCAGTCATTATCCAGAAAGGATTGATGTCCCAGATGCATAGTTACTTAGCTATTTTCATCTATTAATTTTTAAGCTGGTTGTTCAGTTAATATTTCAACAATCATTTACTAATTAATTTATTTCCAATTTCATTGGAAGTAAACAATCCTATTAAAACAATCTTAGTATTGTGTTCATTTTTTTATTTTTTCCCCACTGTGCCAATCCCCATTGTCTGGCTGTCTATGAAAATTTGTGTTTGGCTCCTCTTAAGTTGGGAGGAAATAAGGAATAAAAGCCCATCTCTCACCCCATATTATAATAATAAAGAGCTGAAATAGTTATTGGTTGCACATTGCATTTTGAATGATTTTGTTGTTTGCATTTTTTTTAAGTAAAAGTTTAATCATAGCACTGCAACTGATTTATTATACTTATGTAGGATAGGGTCACAATATCTTGAAACAAATGGAATTGCTTTCAACAATGGCAAATGCAATTGTTCTATTTTAACCATTCAATTTTTTAAAAAATATGCAGAGAAAGCTTCAGCAATGTCAGCAACATTTTAAAGAATACTTGATGAGCAAAATGTTGCAAATGGAGATCAGGGCATTTAGAAAGCAGACTGCAGTTATGAAGGAAATAAAAGCTGAACAGGCTAAATTGGACATTTGGAAAGAAAGATGAAGCAAAAACTGAAAAGAAAACAGAATGAATAAGACAAAATGAGAAAGCAAAATAAATGAGATTATGGAAATTTACTAACAGTTTATTCTGAATCTTATTCCCTTGTTGTTTTTCCATTCTCAGGAAAACACCTGGAAGGGAAATTTTGCATGGAAAATAACAGCAAAGATTAAAGAATTATTCTTTCAACTGCTGTTGTGTGATTGTTTTGCTTCTGGTGATAGTACCTCATTGTCTCCTTTCAGTGAATCAGTGAAGTAAGGAAGGCTTTGAAGCCATATTTTAAATATTGTTGATTACTTTTATGTAACAGAAGTTTTAATAGATTGCAACAGGGTAGAAAGCCCTTTTCAGGTAGTCCTCAACTTGTAGCTATTTATATAGTGACTGAAGTTATGATGGAGTGGAAAAAGTGACTGGCACTTAAAACCACCACAGCATTTCCATGGTCACATGATCAAAATTCAGGCAGTTGGAAACTAGCATGTATTTTTGATGGTTGCAGTGCCCTGGAGTCATGTGATTGCCATTTGAGACTTTCCCAGGCAACTTCCCACAAGCAAAGTCAATGGGGGAAGCTGGATTTGCTTAACAATCTCATGTTTCATTTAACAACCATGGCAAAAAAGTTGCAAAATCAGATGTGATTCACTTAACAACCACCTTGCTGGGTATTCTGGTCCCAATTATGGTTGTTAGTCAAAGACTACCTGTATTTGAAATAGGACTCTAAGTCTTAAAAGACATACCACTAGTCAGCATGGAGGGCCTCACAAGTTATTTCCAACTTCTCTTTGATAAAGCCATCAAATATAACAGACTCAAGCCAGCACCCTCACTTTAAGAAAATTAAGAAGCATCAGCTGAAAGGAAAACTCAGAGCAGCCTGTTAAAGGCTATTACAAAAGTAAGGAAAGCTGACCACAGAAATATTTAAGGAAAGTCATTAAGATAAGGGGAATCAGGCTAAAAATACATTCTTCAAGGTAAACCGAAACTCCCTATTTCCTGCCCCTGACAGAAATTCAAATTTCAGCTGTGGTGTTCACTCTGTTTTCAAAAAAACTAAAACAATAAACTTCAAAATTTAGCAGAAAATTAAGGAAATTTTTCCTGTACTCAAAATGCAAAGTGTTTTTCCTGTACTCAAAATGCAAAGTCCAGAAAGAAGCGCGTGAGACCAGGTTCAAACAACAAACTCTTTTATTAAACTCGCAAAGCAATGGTAATGGAACAAGAGCCCAAGCCGCGGCAGCTCTTTATATAGTGGCTTGCTTGTGGCCAATGACATC
This sequence comes from Laticauda colubrina, assembly GCA_015471245.1. NCBI lineage: Eukaryota > Metazoa > Chordata > Lepidosauria > Squamata > Elapidae > Laticauda > Laticauda colubrina. Next base: position 7,085 of record BLBF01020012.1, on the reverse strand, counting down.
ACTTTAACTGTTCCCGCCATTTGGCGGGCTAATCGGACTGGCTCTATAACAGCCAATCCGAGAATGGCCTTTTCGGCCAATCAGAATAGGGAACTTGGAGCCTACCAAGTTCCATACAGAACACCCCTCCCCCCTTGGTTCAGTTCAATGTGCGTCATGTAGTCACACAGCTAGGTGGGGCTTTTTTGAGTCCTGGTTGACCTGCACAGCTCAGTCTCGGCATGGTCTTCGAGCGGTTCAGACGGGATCGCTGTCTCTCTGGTCCTTCTCCATGGAACCTCCTGGAAGGGTGAGTGAGCCCTGCTGCTCCTGCCTGAATCTCTTGGGCTGGTTGAGATGGCTCCGCCGCTCCCTCCTGGTTTCTCCGGGTTGGTTGAACTGGCCTGGCTGTCTCCTTCCAGGAAGGTCACGCTTCGTTCTCCTGCTCCCGGACTTCTCATTTGGGGTTCATCTAACTGTGAGTGCTCTTTTTGATTTGTTTGATAGTCTTTTTGTAGTGTTTGTTGTCTTGTTTTGGGAGGTTCATCTTTCCCTTTTTTATTATTTTGTATTTTCCCCCCCCTCCTTGGTTGTTTTTCAGTCAGTATTTATTTTCGGCTCTGGTGTGTTTTTGTGTTCGAGATTGCGAGAACGAGGCTGGTCAATGTGCTGCTTCCATTCTTTACCATCATCTAGGAGTAGTCAGTAAGACCGGGGGCCTGTAATTTGGGTGATCGTGGCTGAAAGCCACAATGGGTCCCCGGTGAGGTTTCTTGCATAGACCAGGTTGCCAATTTCAAATGTTCGGTATTTGCTGGAGGAGTTGGGGGAGTTGTCCCAGATGTAAGTGGGGTGCAGTCTGTCTAGGTAGGGACTTAATTTCCTACCCATTAGGAGTTCTGCTGGGCTTTTGTTGGTTCTGCTGCTAGAGGTAATATGCTGTAGGATTAGTAGTCGGTTTAGTTTGTCTTGCATATCCCCCTTGTCCATTCTATCTAGGCCTTCCTTAGTGTACCAAACCATGCGTTCAGCCCTGCCATTTGCAGCTGGATGGGCCGGCGCCGTTAACGCATGTCGGATACCCTGGGCAGCAAGATACTGTTCGAATGCTAATGCTGTAAACTGAGACCCATTATCTGAAACTATCACATCAGGCAGTCCATGCGTAGCGAAAAGTTTGTCTAGCTGTTTCATTACTGCCTCGGTGGTTGTGGAAGCCATGAGGATGACTTCTAACCAGTTCGAGTAGGCATCCACAACGATTAAGAAGATGTTGCCTTTTGTCGGCCCAGCAAAGTCAATATGTAGTCTCGACCATGGACCCCGGGGAATTTCCCATTCTCTGACTGGTGCCTGTGGGGGGGGTAGACCTCGATTTTTGACAGTCATGACATGTTGCCACCCAACGTTCAATGTCTTTGTCCAGCCCTGGCCACTAGACGTAACTCCTGGCCAGGGCTTTCATTTTGACTATGCCCGGGTGCCCCTTGTGCAACATGCACAGAATATCTTCCTGGAGACTGTTTGGTATCACCACCCTGTCACCCCACAAAATGCAACCCTTTTCTATAGACTGTTCGGTCTGTTGGGTGCAAAATGGCTTAAAAGTCTTAGTTTTGTTCTCCTCTGGCCAGCCCTTACCTACCCAATTCAATATGCGTGCTGTCAAAGGGTCTTTTGTGGTGGCTCTTGCGATGTCTGCTGCAGTTAGTGGCACGTCCAAGCAGGTCTCTAGTTGAAGTGTGGAGATGGTTGGGGCTGGGTCCTCTTCTGTGATGGGCAGCGGGGAACAGTTCAAGGCGTCAGCATGTGTGATGGCTTTTCCAGGGCGATGAATCAGCGTGTAGGAGTAGGCAGTGAGGAATTCAGACCACCTCGTTATTCTAGGTGGCAGAATGTTTGGGGTTGGCTTTTTGCCTGCTAGGATTCCTAACAGGGGCTTATGATCAGTGATGATTGAAAAAGTTTTACCGTAAAGGTACTCATGGAATCTTTTGACTCCGGCGATGATTGTGAGGGCTTCTCTGTCGAGTTGGCTGTAATTGCGTTCTGACTTGGAAAGCGTCTTTGAATAAAAAGCAACTGGTGCCTCTCTGCCATCTGGTAGCTTGTGGTTCAGGATGGCACTGATCCCAAAAGGCGATGTATCACAGGTGACTGTCAAAGGCAAGGTATCATGATACTGGATTAAAACGGTATTAGACGTTAATAGGTCTTTGATACCCTAAAATGCTGCTTGTTCCCAGTGGCCCCATGTCCAGGCAGTTTTTTTAATCTAGCAACTGATGTAGGGGTTCTGCTATGGTTGCCTTATGGGGCAGGAACACATTGTAAAACTTTATGAGACCTTGGAATGCTTGAAGGTCAGTTTTGTTCCTAGGTCTAAGTGCGTCTTTGACTGCCTTTATCTTTTTTTCGGTGGGGTGTATGCCTTGTTCATCTATTAAATAGCCCAAAAACTCGACCTTGTTGGTGGCTAGATTACATTTCTCTCATTTTACTTTGAGGCCTGCATCTCTAAATCATCTTAAAACTTCCCTCAATCTGTTCTCTAGTTGGTTGGCATTTTTTGCTGAGACCAGCAAATAAGGGACGACTTATTATAATAAGGTCATAATAAGGGACGACTCCCTTGATTCCATTTAACAGATGCTCCATGAGGCTTTGGAACACGCCTGGGGCAACGCTAATGCTGAACTGGAGACAGTTACACTTGAATGCCTCTCTATGTGTCACAATAGTCTGTGTCTCTGCAGTAATGGGGTCAATGGGTAGTTGTTGGCATGCCTGTGCGAGATCAAGCTTCGCAAAAATTTTTCCTCCCCCTAGTGAGTGCAGTAAATGTTGCACTATCGGTACTGGATATGCGCTTTGTTGGAGTGCATGGTTTAGGGTTGCCTTATAGTCTCCACAGATGCGCACTGACCCATGTGGTTTCACAGGAGTCACAGTGGGTGTTTCCCACCTGGCATGGTCGATTGGCTCTAACACCCCTTGAGCTGTTAATTTGTTTAGTTGTTGATCAATTTTTGATTTTAAAGCAAATGGGACGCGTCTGGCCTCTAAATGGATGAGGGCTATTTTTGGGTCTAGGCTAAATGAAATTGGGGTCCCCTTGTACTTGCCTAGGGTCCCGTTGAAAACATCTTGGAATTCTTGTAGCAGGCTCTCCTCCCAGTTGGCTGTGGCAATGCGGTTTATCCTGGTCATCCCGATTCCCAGGGATGTGAACCATTTGATCCCTAGCAGACTAGGGCGATCACAGTTGACGAGGAAATGTCCAAGGCCTACTACCGGGATTCAATTTCCCTGGTAGTCTTTTAAAACCAGTCTTTGTTTCTGTAATTCTTTTTGTTTAATGTCCAGTATCAGGCACTGGATGGTATTCCAGGATACCATAGATAGGAAAGACCCTGAGTTGACTTCCATCTCACAAGGCTTTCTTTAGATGCTCACCTCTATCTGGACCTTCTTCCCATTTTCTGCCCTGGCATTTCCGATAGTGACCGTTTGGTGTATTTCCTCTCTGTCACTGGTTCTTTTGCTTTGGTTCCATCTGCTGCCGGCTTGTCTCTCTTCATGTCTGGGGGTGGTGCTGCCACGTCTTTTTGGACTATAGCTGTTTTTGTTGCAGCAGACCCTTTCTATGTGTTTGTTACAAGCCCTACAGATTGCATCAAGGAACCTGCATTCAGCTTGCGGGTGGTTGCCCCCGCATCCCGCACACTGAAACTTCCACTGGTTTCTTCTCTTTTCCCGCCATTTCTTGTCTGATTGAAGTCTATGGACATCTTCATTTTTGTCCTCGGTATCGCTCTGGGATTCGAGATCTTCATCGTGTGCTGTCATTGTGGGCTGTTTCTTTCCTCCCTCTGCGTTCTTTTCTCTGGCTTGGCTTGGCAGATCTGGGATCGCATTCATTTGGCGCATGGTGGCTGCTGACTTTTTTGCTGCTTTGGCGGCGGTTGCCTTTTCAATAGCCTCGGCCACGGTTATGTTTGGTCTATTCAGAAGCTTACTCTGAAGGGTAGTGTCCTTCAACCCGAGGACCACGCGGTCCTTCATAGCCTTGTCCATGTTCTGGAACTTGCAGGCTCCTCCAATGTGTCTCAGGGCTGCCACAAAATCTCCAACAGTTTCATTTTCCTTCTGGTCTCTCTTGTAGAACTTGTGTCTTTTTATCAAGTTGGAGACCACAGGTGCATAGTGTGCTCGGAGCATTCTGTTCAGCTCGGGCCAAGTCATCTGTTTGACATCTGTGGGTTTAACCAGCGCCTTCACTATTTTAAAGATAGCTGGTCCCAATGTGTAAGGAAGACAGCCCTCTTCCTTTGGTCAGAGATTTCCTGCAGTTCGTTGCTTTCCAAAAACATAAGAAAGCAATCGATATATGACTCCCAATCCTCTTCATCAGGATTGAATGGTGCAGGCGGCGCGTTGTTACCGGCCATCTCTTTTGCTTGGTTCAGATCGCCACGTGCTTTGGTCTCACTCTTCTACAACGATCCCACCTTCGTCGCCAGTGTTTCATGCAGAAAGAAGCGTGCGAGACTAGGTTCCAACAACAAACTCTTTTATGAAACTTGCTAAGCAATGGTAACGGAACAAGAGCCCAAGCTGCGGCAGCCCTTTTTATAGTGGCTTGCCCATGGCTTGTGGCCAATGACACTGCTTTAACTGTTCCTGCCGTTTGGCAGGTTAATCGGATTGGCTCTCTAACAGCCAATCCAAGAATGGCCTTTTTGGCCAGTCAGAATAGGGAACTTGGAGCCTACCAAGTTCCATACAGAACACAAAGTTCCAAGAACTTAGTCACCAATCCAGGGATCTATTCCGAGAAAGAGAAATGGGACTTCAACTGGAACCTCTGCTACAGAACCTGCTAATAAAACATAACAACCCAAATTATTTAGGATACTTTAATTTTCACTTCAAATGATGCCATTACATCAATTCCTTAGATTTCTTTGAATACTCTGAGGAAATACAAACTTGGTCCTCAGAATGTGGAACAAATTATTAGGGGAAGAAATTCTGAAAAGATTACTCAATTCTAGAAATTCAAAATAACCAGGCCTTGTTTGGTTTGATGTAAGTTGTGGAACAAAGAAACTGCTAAACTTTCAAGATTCTATTATTATACCCTCAATAATTAAAAGCCCATCTGAAATCCTCGCTGTTCCTGTTTCTTGGTCTTACCTAGCTTGAAGGAACCTTTATCTTTAGACTTCCAGAGCTCAAGTGACATTAGAATATCAAGAAGTTCAAAACTGACAGAAGAATTCTCATTTGAAACCATCTTGTGAATGATTTCAAAAGGTGAGAGAAGCCAGGGAAAGATTAGAGAAGAATGAAAATCTCCAAAGGTTAAGACAGAGCCAACATTTTTGTTCTTGTCTTCACCAAATCAGAAGCAGCATAAATGTCCAAGGATAAAGTGTGTTTGTACTTTCAACATATGCTTTGTGTTTTCATGGAAAATGTCAGCAAGCATCCGTAGCAGGTATGTGACATCCATTTTGACATACTGAGCACTGTCAATGAAAGAAATATTTATCTTGCTTTTCTAAAAAGGTAGGAAATGCATTGTGTGTTTTTTTTATAACTATCATAACAACAGAATGCACACACATCGAAATGTCATGAGCAGTACAAAGTTGGTCTCTGAGAAGAAAAGAAAATCTATCAGGAGCTTCCAGTTGGACTGATAAATAAAAAAAGAAGTGAAATATTTTCTCTCTGGGAATAGGTATTTCTTCGTGAATTTGAGAAGCATGGAAATTATTCTTCTCTTGGTTCTTTATACTTAAATCATGTCATCTTATGGTAATAGTTCCTATTAACTCTTTCCAAGTGCAGTGCAGCAAATTACCTACAAAATTTGCATAAATTGAAATAATTCATATTGTTAGTTTCAAAAAAGTGAGAAATGCAAATTTCAGGCACTGTGACAGAAAACTGCACTGTGTAACTACACTGTGACAGAAAAAGATTATGTTGTTGTTGCTGTCATGAATATTATTTCCACAGCTAAATAATCCTCTTGAAATAAAACACTACGGCTTGTTGTTTTATAAGGACAAGATACTATTGCCATATGAGGAAGCTCTCAATGCAAACATCTTTGAGAATGACTGTGAATGCAGCTCATTCTACCCAATTCATTCCACTTGAACGTATCATCTGACTATCACTAAGAAGTCTCAGATTGATTCTAGATCCCACCAAGAAACAAGTTTTTCTGAAAAAGTGGAGACCAACTGATTTGAGCCTTACAAAATGTACATTGAGAGCTACAAATTAGAGTGAGGTGCCAAAATTAGGAAAAAATTTTGAATTAGACATCCATTTGGAATAAAAGAACCAAACACAGCTCACCCCCTTTTCATCCTAGGGCACGCAGGGAGGAATGGATAAGGGAGCAACATCGGTTACGGGGGAGAAAAAGGCCCTGATTCCTTTCATTAAGGGCCTGTCACATAGGCCAACGGATGCAAAATGTATGTAAAAAGGACACAGCGGATGAGAAAATGTTCCATCCGTTGTTATCCGCTCTTAAAATTGCCCCGAATTTGCATAAGCAGAGCGGACAACAACGGAAAGGAATGGACGGGGGGGAGGACATAGCCAGGATGGAAAGCGGATGCTCCACAGAAACCTAACAGATGGAAGCGGATGGAAGTGGATGGCACATCCGCGGGGCTTCCGGGGGAGCACAACGAAGTGGAAGCGCAACAGAAGGAACGGATGCAGAGTGGATGTCGAGCGGATGCAAAGCGTTCACTGCGCATGCAGGGACGATGCATTGCGTCAGCCCTGCGGATATAAAGGGATGCAGCTTGCAAGCAGGTCACCATTCAGAGGAAAGACCTGCTGCCAGTCACAGCTCCAGCCAGCTAGTCAGCCAGCCAACCAACAACCATGGGGAAGAAGAGAAAGCCTCTGCCATCTGCTGCTAGCCCTGGCAAGAAGGACAGGGCCACCATCCCACCCCCTGGCCCTGACTCTGCTTCTGCTGGGGCTTCTGCTGCTCGGGCTGACTCTTCTGGTGCTGGAGCTTCTGCTGGCACTGCTCCTGGTGCTGGTGCTTCTGCTGGTGCTTACTC
>BLBF01020011.1:0-33127 GCA_015471245.1 Laticauda colubrina | reverse complement strand
TTAGCTTGTCTACCTAACCCTGGTTGGGGAACCCAGGCTTAACAATAAGTACATTCATTTTTAAAATAGCTCTTTGCAAAGCACAGCTAATGTGATGGTGGTGGGGTTTTGAAAACACCAGCCATTAAAATACATTTGAGGCAGCCCTCCTTCTCTCAACAATTCTGTGAGATCAATAAAAGGAGTTAAAAAAATAAACAACACCCCATAAAAAAGCCAACCTCTGAAATAACCATTGAAAGAAAAGCAAGAAATACATCAATCTGTATTTTTCACTTGAGAGATGTAAGTATTGCATAATGAGTATAGGACAAGCAGTAAGAGAAATACTGACTCCAAGTGAAAGAATTTATATTTTTGGTTTTGCAAAATCTAAAGATGAAGAATCCATAGGCAATTACATTTTAGTCATGTTATTAAATGTTCAAGCTAATATCCAAATCAACTTAAGGAAGCAAGGAAAGAAAGAGAGGAAGAAAGAAAGAAAACATGTTTACAATGTTGTCAGATTGGCCTCCAAGGGCTTCTTCGAAGAGCTTTGGCACAGGAGGTTTTCATTGCAGGTTTTTGCTGCTCTACATTTCCTAACAATGAAGCAGGGAGGGGGGTATCATGCAACATTAGGAATCAGCCTTCCCTGATACGCAACCCATTTGTGTTGAGCTACAAATCTTATTCCCCCACATTTGGAAAGTACCTATTTAGGAAAGGCTGCTTTCCAAAGCAAGACAAAAAACAAAAAAACCAGAAGAATGTGTAGGGGAGAAAGATCTCCCTGTCTAAATTCAATAATTTTAAATCTCACCAATGGACACTGAAAAGAAAGACACATTTTGCAGCTCAGAAAAGCAATAGGACAGAAATAGCAGAAGGAAAAAGCAGGGAAAGTATTTTAAATGAAGAGAGAGAAAGAACATCCTACCAAACACTGGAAAATGCCCAACAAGAAGCCTAAAATAGGGTGATGATGATGATGATGATGTGAATCTTAGAATGGGAAATCTCAGAGGGGTGGGAAGTGTGGGTTAAGGTGCTGGACGAGAAATGGGAAGACCAAACTCCCTCTTCTGCCATGGATGTTTTTAGTTGACTTGGGTGTCTTTGGCTCAGGTTTACTCTCTCTTAGTCAAATCTATTTCATCCATCTCCATACTGGCTGTCCATGGTATGATCCTCATCGAAGACCCTTCCTATCCATAGTGGCTACTGGAGAGAAGGCCTTTTTTATGGTGACATCTTGGCTTTGAAACCATCCACTCCAATGGCATCTCTTAGCATCAGGCACCGATCCCTTTAGCTTCTTGGGGTCCTTTGCTTTTGTTGTTATTGTTGTTAATCTGCTTTTTTTTTTTTTTTTGTCAAATCGCTTTTTTAAAAAGTTAATTGGAAATATTATTTTCTAATGTTTGAAATATTTTATTGCAACTTACAATTAAATGCACCGCAAGGGCAGTGCACCCAAATAAAATATAAATCACATACACTTAAATCATCTTTCGTTACACATCCCTTCTCCCATTCCTCCTTTCCCACAACCATTCCGGCCACATTATACTGAGAATACAAAGTTCCTTGGGGCCATTTCAATGCTATAAAACATTTTCTGTATTGAGGGAACCGATTGTCCCTCATTTGTCTGGCACCCCAGTCAGGAGGGTCTCTTATCCTCCTGCTCGCCTGAACCCTTGCAGGAAGCCTGGTGGAAGATCCGGGTTCAACCGTTCACTTGTGCCCCAGCAGATGGGATGGAGAAGGCAGGCAGAATCAACCTCTGCTCAGGCAACCATCTCAGCAATCTATTGCAAGAATCGGGGAGCCTATCTCAGATCCCCACCAAAACTTGGGCTTTTCGAAAGAACCGAACCACAATTCCCATCATCCTCGGAGCGGCAGCCCTCAGGGCGTCACAGCCTGATTTCTTTGGCGGCACTTAAGGACTGGGAGAAGCTGACCTGATTCTCTCTCTCTCTCTCTTCCCTCCCCCCCCCCCCCTCGGCTGTTTTTTCTTTGCTTTCCTCCCCCCCCCCCCCGCCCGCGGGTGCCCCCCCCCCCTCCCCCCCCCCCCCCCCCGATTTTCTCTCCCTTCCTGCGTCAGCCCGAGGTTTGGTTTGTTTGGGTCTGGCGCGCAGCAGGCGACTCCCCTCGACTCCGGCCTTCCCGCCCCGGCAGGGAAGCCGCTTGCCGAGCGGCTGGCCCCGCACACACCTGTGCCCTGCAGAAAGATGAAGTCATGATCGCCTCCCTGCCCGGAGTTTCCCTCAGGGATGGCGGAGGAAGGCTGAGGCGAAGGAGAGAGCTCGCCGCCGCCGCCGCTGCTCTGCCTTCTCTCATCCTCTCTGGCCAGGTCGCAGCAGCGGCGGCGGCGCCGGCATGAATTCGACCTCGGCCGTCGGGGCGATGGTTTCTTGGGGCGGGGGCCGTGATGGCGGGAAAGCTGGCAAGCGAGCGAGGAGGAGGAGGAGGAGGGGGGGGGCGGCGACGGATCCGCCGGACGCTCCTTACCTGGAGCCTCCGCCGGCGAATGATCCCGGAATCGTCCATCGTTTCCCGGCGGCGCGAAGAGCTCGCCCCATCGATTCGCCGCGTCTCCGGCAGCCAAGGGGAGGTCCCGCGCCGCCCGCACTCTGCAAGGCCCCGGCAGGGGTGAGCCGGCCGCAGAGGCTGGAGCGCAGGGCGGGGCTGCCCAGGTGGGCTGCGCGGATCGGTCGCCTTGCTGCCCAGCTGCGGTCGCGGGAAGACCCGGCCGCCGCCCTCCGGGGCACCTGGGCTCTGTCGCCTTCGGCACGCTCGCCTTTCTCGGATCGGGCGAACGGGTCCGGGGCCCCGGGTCGGGGCCACGCTACGCCCCTCGGGCTCTCCGCCGACGAGCGCGGCGTGGAAGCTGCAGGAGCTGCAAAGCGGCCCACGAGGAGGTGGAGAAAGAGAGGAGAGGGCGGCCCTTGCCCCTCCTCGGCTCTCGGCTCTTTGCGCCGCGGGCGGGGTTGGCGCGCTCGCCGGCTCCCGCCGATCCGACCTTGGTGGCCGAGCAAGCGGCGAAAGGTGCGGCGCCCGCTGCCCCGCTCCAGTTCCGAGCCTGCTGCCCTTTCCGCGCGATCAACAGGACTCGCTGCAATGGAATCCGGCGCCTTCCCTCTTCCCAATTATTTGAACTGAAGATCCTCAGTGAGAGCCAGAAACTTTCTTTCCTTTGGTGACAGGAGGGAAGACGTTAGACCCGACCCTTGCCTGTCCTTAACGTGACGGGACACATGTTCAGAGTGGAGTTTATTTCCATGGAAATAATTGGATACAACCTGATGACTGCAGAGAGACTCGGAAGCAGCACTCCGGCCTCCATCAGATCCACAGGACGCAATTGAGTCAGAGCCTATTTGGGGGGATCCTGTCAGGTTTTAGGGACAGTGATTCAGGGGGAAGAGCCTCAGTTGTAGCTCTCCGTTGGAGTCAGGTGGCAAACGTACTTGTGGCCAGAGCCTTTTTCCTGGTGAAATGAGGTGGTCTGGTTGGTTTTGTTGTTCTGCAAATCTCTGCCGCCAAATAGCAGCTTTAACAGCTGATGTGCCAGGAAAAGTTTGCTTCCTTGGATTGCAACTCAGACCTCTTTGGCCACTCCACAGAAAGCCATAAAAAGAATCATACAATATTGTATTGAACATACAATAGCTGCCAACAACATTCAAGACAACAAACGTTCAGATCAGCCATGAAACAGGTTCACCCTGCTGCCAGAGCCTCAGGCAAAATGGCAAAGCCAGGGTTTTAATGCTTTGCAAAAGGCTGGCAGATTTGGAGCAAGTGTAATCTCAGGAGGAGGATATTCCAGATGGTGAGCACCACAGCAGAAAAGGGTCTCTTCTTAGATTGCACCGTAGTGGCTGATATTTTTACTTTTTTCTTCCAGCCTGCACACATCTTGGTGTCAAACAACAGGGCTTAGAAAATCATCTAACATGGAAAGAGAGTCCATTATTTCATGTGAAAGGTTGCAATGTCAAACTTGAGTCAAAAACAGAGAAATACTAAAGAATGTCTGAACTTGCTCTAAGCACTCATCCTGAGGTTACTTTCATATTGCTAGACCATTTCTCCCAATTTCAATTACATGAAAATATTCTTTTCTTTTGTGAATGCTTCTCACACACATTTCACTCTCCCTCCCTCCCTCCCTCTCTCTCTCTCTCTCTCTGTATATATATGTATGTATGCATGTATGTATGTATGTATGTACATGTATCTTCCACAGGCACACTTGTTCTTCCAATGACCCAGAGCAGGAGAACTGAAAGGAGCAGGAAGACAGCATAGTCTGCCATCTTCCAGGGCTGTTGCTCAACATCTCTGCTGTCAAGAATATGAAGCTGGGCCTTGGGAGGAAAAAGGATGCAACAAATCCTCATGAAGAAGTAACCCCAGCTTGGGCTGGCACTTTATATTCAACCAGTTTCCTATTACTTGACAGGATTCAGAGGACTGGTGTCATGCTGATGCAAAAGTGGCCATAGCTCCTAAAAGTGCCAAGACCTTCATTTTGGTGTAAGGACTATATGCAAGTGTTTAGGGGCAAAGGAAAAATATTATTTGACTGTGTTATGTAATATCACATAGTAGTTTATCATTCTTCTGTTCAAAGCAGCTTTATATTTTGCGTTTATTACTCCAGTTCTTTTAACTGTCTGAGAGAGATTCATTAGAGATTGAAGTAGAAATTAGGACTGACAGCATGAGAATCGGGTTCTGCCATGAAGCTACAAATAGCTCTTGTTTAGCAATTGTCTTGTTTAGTCACCACTTGTAATTTCAACAGTGATTAAAATGTAACTTTGCAATTTTTGCATTTACAATCTTTGCAGGTCAGTAAAGCATGATGAGATACAACCATGTTAGGCATTGATATACTTCTGGTCTCACCTGATCAAAAACACCATTAACAACTAAAGCTGACCTAGAATCATAGGTCTGGAAGAGATCCTGAGCACTAAACCCAGATATATGAATACTCTTTGTAATCCAAGCATCATATGGTAACCTTGGATGCCATTTCATAATCTTACATGATATAAAAGAATATGTCTATATATATTGTGAACAAACACAGTCACAGAAAACAGGTGAAGACCCTTTTATTGCTTCACTTTGCTTCCAAGCTCTGAAGATTCTTGATGGAAGCCAAAAAACTCCCACACAAATAGTTGGAAGAAGAAGGGAAAAAGCAACACAAACCAGGCAAGATAAAGGCTGGAGGACATCCACAGATAACACACATTGGAAAGGACACCAAACTCAGAAAGGAACCGTCAACTAAAGATATTTCCATGCTTTGTTTCCAGCGTTTGGCCCATACGCAGTCCGTATCCAGTTGTCACAGCTGCAGCCCATGAAAGGGATCAAGGCCCTCTCCTCCCAAGTAGACCAGGTCTCTCTCTTATCCTCTCCTCCCTGCGTTCCCTAGGATGGATAGGGGATGAGCTTGGGCCCTCCTCTGACTGCTCAGCTGGCCTCTGCCCTTCTCCAGCCTCCTCCACAACTTCCAGAGCCATACTTCCGCTCCCTGTGGGCTGTTCCTGCTCTCCCTCAGAGTCAGTCTCCACTAGGGGCATGACATATATGTAGATACGTATATGTATATGTAGAGATAAATTTCCTGAGGACTTATCTTCTAAAGAGAAAATTTGTTTGGTTTGCACCAAAAACACAGCAAAATGCACTTAATTTTGTCCAAAACAAAATGAAGATTCTATACATTTTAATCTGCCAGATGAGGATATTCATTTACTGCACAGAATGTGGATGTAATAGTAGCATGTTATGAATTTGTATTGGAAAAATATAAGCTTTCTCACATTTATGTTCTTGCCAAGGGAAACATAATTTTATCAGTGATTGCTTTTCTGGTTTTTCTGAAGGGAGGCATTGGGGTAAAGTGCTGAAAAAGTTAATATTTGGAGAAGGTGATAAGCAGAGTATCACCATTTTATGAAAGGCATATATTTATGCTGCTCTATGACTGTCATGAAGATGATGGTCATAGAATATACTTTTCTGTGTGTATATACATATATATGTGTGTATATGTGTTTGTATAATCAGTTTATTGGGGGGGGAGAAAAATATCTACTTGATATCTCAAGAGAAAGTAAGAATAAAGGTCATGTGTAAAAACCCAAATATGTATTTTTGGAAAGTATGTTATCCCACTTCCCACTCTAGCCCTAACAACAGCTCAACTTTCCTAGAGAAAGAATCTATTTTATTGTTAAAGGGCTTCCTAAAGAAATTTCCCAAATACTTGATTCTTATCATATATATTTAACATTTGAATTAATGAAAAGAATAAATAGGTAAAAATCCATTAATGGATTATCAATAGTTTATTTGATTTAGAAACATTTGGATCATACCAGACACTACAGGGTCCCCAAGTGATGTTGGCTGGAGAACATGCTCATACCTTGGATGGCACAGCTGTCATGAATGGACCTTAGAGTAGGATGATCCTAGTCAAAATAATTTTGGGACAGAGAACTCTGGGCGGTTTCAAAGTATTATTTTGTGAATTCAATTTATTTCCATGTTTAGTGAAACAGAACCAAAACTTTCCCATCCTTTTCCTCTGCTTTATTGTAATTGTTTAGTTATATTTTTTTTTTGGGGGGGGGAAACATGATTCCATATTTGATTTTGGGGTTTTATAAACTGCTATAAACTGCTTGGCTGCCACCACTAAAAAAATAAAGAGGGTGGGGAACCTATATATTTGCAGTATACCTTTATACTTATATGGTCCTTCAGAGAGTAACTACTGTTGCATCTTCCATTATTTCAACTTTGTATTAGTACAGAAGAAACCATTCTTCAATAATTTTCATGAGATTTTCTCTTACACATATCCCAATCTATACATATATAAGATATTTTCTTTGTGTTTATAATTATTTCTATTTTCTGCTACTTACTTTATCCAAGTTTTTCTCAGGTCATCTAGTTTCCCCTCAGGTATCTGGTTAATCATTTACATGTATTTAATCATATTCTCTTTGTTCCCGCTTTAGAAAAGAATATTGAGTCCTTAAAATTGGTTAAATGGCCCTGAATGACTCTTCTCAGTCAATTGGCATTCAGATTATTATCATTATTTCCCTGCCTCTCTTACAAGGAAATGCTTATCTGGGTCACTGAAGTTATTGTTTTCCATTGAGAACAGAGGGGGACCCACAATGTAATTTTCATTTGTATCTATAGTTTTAACAGTTATATACTGAAAGGGTGTTTTGTAACATAAATGTATCTTTATTATAGTGGATGTTATTGTTATGCTTTTAATTAATCTTTTTTTTCCTAATTGCATTTGATAGAGGTTTGACTAGCAGAGCAATAACAAAAATGATGGGAGCATTAATGGTTAGTATCCCTCTGCATATTTTAAATTTGAAACTCCAATCATTAATTTTTATTTGCATACTGGTAGTTATGATTGCATGAATAGCTATTAAATGTCCCAACCTCTGTATTTTAACTTTTTGATGCATCAGTAATTTTCTGACATCTAAACAAATTAAAGTAACATGTACACTTAAATGAATCTGCTTTCCCCTTTTTAAGAATACTTGTTTATCTCCTCCTCTAATACTACCCATATTTCTTTTGCTTCTGTTCTTTTCTACCTCTCTTTTAGTGCCATTATTTCTTGTTCCATTGTTTGTATCTTAAGGTTCTATTAATTGTTTCTGTATTTATTTCACTAATATGTACCTTCATGGAGTCTCAGATGAGTTGCAAATAGCCATTGTGTCAAAATAGAAGGATAATCAATTTGTGTATCTATTGATTCTCGACAAAAGATCCAAACATCAATGAATTCATGACTTGTCAATACATTTTTAAAGGAGTATCATATTTTTTTAAATTGATCTTACTGTCTGCCATTAAATAAAAAACTTCTCTGGAAAACCATATCCCCTTTTTGATTCATTTTTTTCAAAGTTGATTGTAAGAAATTCCATTACTGTAGTTTGAATTCTGAATTAATGGCTTTCATATTTCCGGTGCTAAAAATACCTTCCTTTTCAATGTTGGATTTCATTTTTCAATACCAGTCAAGTATCCTTTGCGATGAAACCTGACACTATCCTGGATTTTAAATTGTTTAAAGCTGCACAAGATCTTCCCACGAACCATTTATCAGTTTATCTGTTATTTTTCTTATAATAGGCTTCTATTTTGAGCTCTTGGAGGAAATGAGGGATTTATTTATGGGACCTCCTCTCCCCAATTATGCCTGCTCATTCCATTACATCTGCCAGGAAAAGCATGCCCTGGGGGGTCCTGTCCAGGGAGGGATCCAGGAAGAGAGCTTTTGATAGTCTGGCACCCACGTTTGCCAAATCACCCTTCCCTCTGATTAGATTGGCCCCAACTCAGCTGGCCTTCCATAAGGAATAGCAGCAATACTTCCTCTTTAAAACAAAAACAAAACAAAAATGAAAAAACGTGGCTTTAAGGAAAAACAAAGGAACTTTACACCACAAACCTCCAATGCTATACTACCTCCACTATTTCAGTATCTCAAGAACAAATATTTATAGATAATGCTTTGTCTATAATAATTGATTTATCATATAATAGTATAATTAATTGTTAAATGACCACTAATTTATTGATTCATTGAATTGATAGAGATTTAATACTGTATCATTGATTATCTAGTCTATTGATTGATTGATTCTTAGTAATAAGTTTACTTATAATAAATCATAATAATAATAACAATAAAAAACAGAATAATGATTTTCAGTAATAAGTAACCTTACTTTTGATTTGTTCTCTAACTTATCAATTAACATTTATTAATTACCAACATTCATTAAGTAACTGTCTATCTATCACATTAATTAGCTATTGTAATTGTTTAGTACACTATTGTCATTGACCATGCCAGCCAGAAACTCAAGAAACTCAAAATCCTCCACTACCAAACAACAAAAAAATAATAATATCTCTACCAATGACCTCCCAGACTCCTGTACATGCTTCAGATGTCTTAAAAGCATCATTGAAAGCGAAAATAACATCAAATGCTCCCTATGTGACAATCAAGCCACCTTGCCTGCTCAAACTGATCTTCTAAAAGCATCAGATACTTTCCCTTGTCTATGTCCATCATGTTTTCCAATGCTAAACAAACCAAGTACCCTGCCTGACAGAACTGATAGCATAGAATCACTCATGCACTCAATAGAAAAATGCTTATCAACACGTCTTGAAACAATTATATAAGAAAGCCTAATTTCTCTTGAAAAAAAAAATACAGCACAGATAAGTGACTACCTATCAGCTCAAAATCAAATCCCAACCCAACAACCACTACCACAACTACAACCAAAAATAACCACCAAACCACAACCACAAATAATTACTATCCCATCAAATAATTCCACAAATGATATCTCCTTACTCATCAGAGACACCATTGAACGTGATCAGAAACATCCAAATGCCATCCTATTTGGTCTTGAAGACATCAACGAATCAGATGACATCACCAAAGTTTGCAATATCATAAGCAACTCAAATACAACAAACATCTCTCCTGAAGATATTGAAGTAACCAGAGATGGCCCTGAGTCCAAATACAATGATGGCTCAGTGCCCCCAAAATTTTGTAGAGTTGTTTGCAAAAATGAGTCCAGCAAACGCATATTCATTCATACAATAAACACCATTGCAAAAACCAATCCCAACCACAAAAAACTTCGATCAAGACCAGACTTATCCATACTGCAAAGAATCGGCCCATGAACTCCACAAGGAACTCAAAAGACGTCTAGACAATGGAGAGAAGGATCTCTACATTGACTACTGCGCTGATTGTATCAAAAGTAAGTCACACAACCCACAATTCCACATCCAACCCTACCTCATCCAACCCACCATCACTCAAAACTAGGCATGCATGCCCCTACCTCAATTCCAACTACAACTGGCCTTAAATGCAAGCTACTCAATGCAAGAAGCCTTGTGAATAAAATGCCTGAATTTCTCCTCTTACTAAATATGGCTAAATTCAACATCATATTTGTCTGTGAAATATGGCTCAACGCATCTCTCCCTGACTCCATTACCACAGTAAGAGACTATCATGTTTACCGATTAGATCATGAAATCTGTAGAGGAGGTGATATTGCTATCTTCTATAAAAAGTCCCCACATCTAAAAAACATCCAAGTTAATTGCTATTCCTGAGACCATCATCTGTGAACCGTCCTTAAATATCACATTTCGATTCTTACGATGTTACAGAGCCCCTGATTATGACATCGAACATGTTAACAAGCTAAATTCATGACTAACATGGGCAGCATCCTGCCCACACTTTTATCTTTATTGGTGACTTCAATCTACCTCACATTAACTGGACCCTAAATGAATGTAAAACTGAACCCATACATGCAACCTTCTACAATGCTGTAACAAACCTAGGACTGGAACAACTAGTAACCAACAATACTAGACTTAACAATTGCCTCAATCTCATCTTCTGCAATAGTTTGAATTCAATTTATGGAATACAAATAAAAGAACCCTTTTCCAACAGTGACTGACTTTTGTCTCAACATGCATCCACACAAAAATCAACACAACGATGTGATCCCCAGTTATAACTTCAAAAAAGGTAACTATGATCTTATAGACAATGATCTCTCATCCCTTGATTGGCAATTTCTATTCACTGGATGCATTACTGTTGAAGACCATTACAACATATTTTTACTTGAAGTCAAAAAAATCATCAAATTATATGTACCAATAACAACTCCCAAAAGCAGAAAAAACAGATTACCCATAAAAATAAGGAAGCTTCAATCCAAAAAGAGATCACTTTGGCGGAAAAACAAATCTGGTCATGTTGCCAACTTCAAAAGCCAATACAAAAATGTATGCCATCAGATAAAAATTGAATGCACCAATTATCACATTAAACAAGAAGAAAACCTTCTATGCAACAATTCCACCTGCACTTTTTACAATTTTGTAAACAACAAACTAAAAGATTCAAGGTCCATCCCATCCCTGAAAGGACCTAATGGTAAAGACTACAACAACGACACTATTAAAGCCAACCTCTTTTACACATTATTTGGCTCAGTATTTGAAAACAGCAATGGATCATGCCCAGTATTTCCTAGTCGAACCACAGACAACTACAATGATCTAATACATATTGATTTTACAGTAGACAATGTTGAAAAAGCACTATGCAATCTAAAGCAATATCTATTGGACTGGATGGAATATGTACCTACTTCTTAAAAAAGCTATCCGCTGCCATAGCCAAACCTCTAAGGATAATCTTCAAAAAATCTTTCAGGACCAGCTCCTTACCAAAACTATGGTCACAAGCCATGGTCATCCCCATCTTCAGAAAGGGAGACCCCAGCCTCGTTGAAAATTACAGACCAATCTCTTTATGCTGCATCACCTGTAAAGTCATGGAATCAATTATTAACCAATCCATTATCCTCCACTTAGAGACAAACAACTTACTCTATAATAAACAATTTCGTTTCAGAAAAAGACTATCCTGCAATCTGCAATTCTTACACTGCAAAAACATATGGATTACACAAGTTGATCAGGGCAAAGCAACAGATGCAATCTACATAGACTTCTGTAAAGTCTTTGATCCAGTGGTACACAACAAATTACTCCTAGAACTAAAATCTTGTGGTATATCTGGACAACTGCATCACTGGATAGAAGCATTGCTGTCAAACAGACAACAAATGGTCAAAATTGGGAGCGTCCTATCAAATTCTGAACCTGTCAACAGTGGTGTCCCCCAAGGCAGTGTTTTAGGACCAACTCTCTTCATACTCTACATAAATAACCTCCGTGATCATATTAAGAGCAACCGTGTTCTGTTCGCTGATGATGTAAAGCTATTCAACACCACAGACGATACTGCTACCCTTCCAAAAGACCTTGACTATGTATCAGAATGGTCAAACAAATTGTAACTTCAAATCTCAACAAATAAATGCTCTGTCTTACATATCGGCAAAAAAAATCAGAAAATGAAATACAGGCTAAATAGTTAAGACCTTGTTGATGATCTAAGTGCTAAAGCCCACTGTAACTACATAGCCAAAAAGGCATTAAGAATTGTTAACCTAATATTATATAGCTTTTTATCTAGTAATATTACACTACTAATTATAGCATACAAAATATTTGCTAGACCAATACTCGAATACAGCTCATCAGTCTGGAACCCACATTACGTATCTGATATTAAGTTGAGAAAGTCCAGAAATATTTCACAAGAAGAGTTCTCCACTCCTCTACTCGTTGCAGAATACCTGATGCCACTAGACTTGAGACTCTAGACCTAGAAAATCTAGAATTACGCTGCCTTCAGTCCGATCTAAGGATAGTATATAAAATCATACATTGCAATGTCCTACCAGTCAATGAATACTTCAGCTTCAACCATAACAATACAAGAGCAAACAATAGATACAAACTCAAGGTTAATCGCACCAAACTTGATTGCAGGAAATACGACTTCAGCAACAAAGTGGTCAATGTTTGGAATACTCTACCTGACTCTTCCCCAAACCCCAAAAACGTTAACCTTAGACTTTCTACGATTGACCTCACCCCTTTTCTAAGAGGTCTGTAGGGGGTGTGCATAAGCGCACCAAACGTGCCTACCGTCCCTCTCCTATTGTTTCTTTTATTTTTCTTATATGTATCCTTGTATTCATAACTATGTTTTTACTTATACCTATTATCTGGTAAGCAATTGACAAATCAAATCAAATTTTAAAAAATTTAAAAAGGCCTTCAAAACATTGTTACGTCACTGAGCTTGGGGATCTGGATGTATGCTACAGCCTATGAAATGGTTGTGTTGATTTGTTCCTGGACGGTTTTGGTTGTTACACTGCTACCAATTATGTAAGCCTTATTTCTGTTGTTATGTATTGTTTTATGGGGTTTTTAATTGTTAATTACCTAAAGTAATAGATTTGAGATGGGCAGTCATGTAAATTAAATAAATATATTTTCCTCCGTAAACTCCATGAATACAATAAATTATTTTATTTTGTTTTGTTTTTTAAAGAGCATTTGGGTAAAATAAATGTAATGGAATGTGCACTTTGATCAGTGGATCAAACTTTTGGCAACACATAGTTTTCCCAGAGAGGAGGCAGTAAATCTCATCAGAGAGAGTCCAAGATTAATAACTGAATGGTCCCAATCATTCAGGGTAGCTATACTCTACAATCTCTAGTAGGTAGCTTAAATTTGGCAAGATTCTGTCCATTAGGTGAAAGCAAGTAAAGAATAGGACTCATTTGGACTTTGCTTTGTCATCTTTGAGTTTGGCCTTGACAAATGGATCGGGCAATCTTTGAGAGATAGGATTCGCAACACAGTTTTTGTTTATGTGGAAGAGTGCAAAAGGCCTTCAGGTAAATTTGTGACTTTATCAAAAAACATAGGGCTAATTGTCTTTTTAGCTCATTTGGTGGGTATGCAAGGTGGGAATGACACTGGGAGGTCTTCAAAAAGTTAAGTATTTCACCCTTAAAACCTATCTGAATTTTAAAAATAAGCATTTTAAACATTTTTATTTGTGTGTTTTCCTTGGTAGGTTGTAAGAGTAAGTGATGTTTATATAGCTTTTGGTTTCCTCCCTACCTCCTACTGTTTTAATTATTCATTTTGTTTTACACATCCTGAATGTGTCAGCACATTGCATATACAGTACCTGCTACCAGCTAGAACATGGGCAACAGCATATTGGCTTCTAAGAATCTCTAGAATGCCTAGTCTTCCCAGGATCGTGCAGGTGTGGTTGGGCTTTGGTTGTGCTTATGGCAAATTAGTCAAAATATGTCTGAATTGATGGGTTATTACTTAGTGTAGGATGGGTATAACTCAGGCTAATAACCCATCCTACACTTTCTCTTACTTGCTGAAAAAGTGATGCAAAGGCCTTGATTAACCAAAGGTTAATCAAGATGGTAGTAGAAGGCTATATCTATTTTACTATCTGATGATGAATATGGAGGATTATGACTTGCAATATAAGGAAAGTAAATTAAAGAACATGACTGATTAAATGAGGCAAAAGAAAGAAAAATAAACGTAGTTCTTGTGTGTACAGCTAAGAGACCAGGAAAATTGTAATAGTTCTGAATAAAATGGAGTTGATGGATATGTGCAGAAAGTGGGAGTTCCATTCAGCAGTGGGGAAGGACAGATGTGTATCCTCTTAGGACTCCAGTTGTCTCCTGCTATTTAATATCTATACTGAATTGCTGGGAGAGAAAATATAGAATGAGTTTGATGGAAATGCAGGATTGTTTCTGAAGTGGATGAAAAAGGCTCAAAAAGGAATCCCAGCAGAATGAATTCAGTAAAGTAAAAACAGTGATTTTGCTTAGGGTGAAATTGAAGGAATATTTTAGGGACTGGAATTGAAATTTTAGAGGTATATTGAAGAATGGAATTGAAACAAATACTGTAACTGCTAATGCCCAAAGGAGTGAATGAAAAAGAAAGAATAAATGCTATGAAAATGATAAAAAATGGAAAGTGTAGGTAGCATTATTGGAATGATGTGCAACTGGTCAGTGTGTGTGTGAAGACTACAACTGTACCTGATGACTGGAAGATCTCATTATTTCTCCCTTGTATATAGTGTAAAACTATAGGGAGATTAGTATGATAACTATGACTTGGAAGGTGTTTGGCCAAATCCTAACTGAAAGGGACAACAATTCAATGAGCTATAAGTTGAACAGGGCCATGCAGACTACATTTTTGCTCTTCACCAGATCATGGGGTGGGGTGGGGGGTTGGACTACTAGATGACCTACAATGACCTACAGAGTCCCTTCCAACTCTGTTAATCTATAATTCTGTAACTGAGAAAGATACTAATGTGGTAAAGAAAGCTTGTTTTATATTGTTTTAGAGAAAATAAGGGATGAAACTTAACCTCACACTTAACCTCACACTTAAACTGTTACAACAGCCTCATGGTCACATGATCAAAATTCAGGTCCTTTGCAACCAGCATGCATTCACAATGATCTTGCAATGATCTGAGGTCATGTGATTTCCATTTGAGACCTTCCCAGCCAGCTTCCAAGAAACAAACAAAATCAATGCAGAAAAAAGGATTCACTTAATGACTGCATAATTCATTTAACTGCAGTGGTTTGCTTAACAACTGTGGCCAAAAAGGTCATAAAATTGGGCATGACTCACTTAACAACTGACTTCTTGGCAATGAAAATTTTACAAATGTGTTTGTAAATTGAAGATTACCTGTGAATATAATTATTTTGAACCCTTCATATAGAAAAGTAGCATAGCAAGAAAATGGGTTCTTATGCAGCCTCTGCTTTTCCCTTTGGAGGGGACTCATGCAACCATTAATTATGCATGATCCCCCTGCAATGGGATAAGGGACAGCTCCAATTGCCCCCCTCCCCAAGAAACAAGCCTTTATGAAGCATGGTTTCGATCAAGCCAGTAATTGCCTCAATTTAGGATTAATGACTAGCCTTTTTTCCATTGGTTAAAGTCTCCCATTAATATTCTGTTTCCCCAAAACACAAGCTGCCCCCTGAGAAACTCCGCACATTGCTAGTTGATCTAGATGCCTTCTTGCACGGTGGAGATGCAGTGAAGACAACCTAAAGTACGTCCAGTCAAGACTGGGTGACCCCAAACTCCTAACACACATCCAATACTTCAAGGAGTTTCACAAGGAATGTGAAGACTGTGTTGAGGAAAGCAAGACAGCCCTCCAGGCAGCACTCCTCAACGCACATCGGCAGGAAGTAGCGTCAAGGGAGCAGGCCACATTCGACATGACTCCTTGATCACATGTGTCTTCTTCCCACCATTCTGAGAAGCCCTCTTCCCTCCATTCCAAACTGGCTAGATCACAAGCAGGTTCTAGTGTCTCATGCCAATTCTCTGCTGCCAGCTCTCACCATCCTTCCAGAGCATCCTCCCATCGTAGCAGCGCATCTTAGTCCTCCAAAGCAGCAAGTTACACCAAATGGGCTGCACAAGCTGAAGTAGAAGCTGCAATAGCAGATGTAGAGCTATGCACCACAGAGGAGGTAACATGACAGAAGGCGGCAAAAGCGGCTCAACAGGCTGAAATAGCAGCTCAACAGGCCAAAGCCCAGGCCAGTCAACAGGCAGAAATGGCCAAAGCACAGGCCAAACTGGAGTTGGCCAAACGGCAAAGAGATGGGCGACAATATCTCCCTCCAATTCAACCTTGAAGAGTTGGGAGAAGAGAGCCCGGATACACGGGTCAAGGCCTACGTGGACGAGCAGCACTCACTACAAAACGAGCAGATGGAACCGCCTCAGTTGCCTAGCAGTCTCCCACAACGAGGGAAGCACAGGGATGAATCTCAACCATAGACACTTCACACAGTCATGCAACTGACGTTGTACAACTTAAAGTACGAGATTCACTTTCCACCAACAGCAAACCTTCCCCAACTGATGTTGTATGTACTAAGGTCCGAGATTCTCTTTCCAACACTAGCATCCCTACTCCAACGTCTCATGGCCTGAACAAATTAGCCCACCAGTACTCACAACAACTTCTCAATAAGTTGACATGCAACCAATCACAATTGCCACACTCAATTCTCAGGCTAAAGAGTTCTCACCACAACCGCTAAACAACTCTGACACACAGTGTGGAACCTATACCCAACCTCAAAAGGTACTACTTACATATGTGGGGGCGGATACCGACCTCCTCATAAAGTACTCTCTGGTGAACCACGTACCGTCCACAAAACATGCCCTTGAGCCAGAACGCCATGCCTACGATGACATCATACAAAGAGATGACTTGCCCTCACAGAGAAGTAACAGAGAGCCTAAGGTGTGGAAGGTTAGACTTAGCAGCCAGTGGTGTGTACAAATTCAATGACAAGCCAGACAGAGAATACCTACTATGGAAGTCTATTTCACAAGCACCGCCCAAAGTGTACAGCTGCTTCTCGGTGAAGAACTTAAATTTCTGTTGGCATGGCTAGGACCACGGTCTAGCTACATGGTGAAACACATTTAAACAGGCTTACTTAACAACCCAGACACTACTCTAAAACAAGCGTGGGATGCTTTGAATCGGAAATATGGTGAAGACACATTGATGGAATACTTGCTCCTAGAACGACTTTAGTTTCCCGTGTAACGCCATCCACAAAATTCGAAAGCTAGAGGACTTTTCCAACATCCTTACAGAGCTGTGAACAGCCAAAGAATGTTCTGACTTACCAGACCTGGCTTGCCTTGATCTCTTCATAACGCAAGAAGCAATCATCGCCAAACTCCCAAAAGAAATATTAGAACGATGGATTGTTTTGTCCGACGCCTTTCTTGCCACAAACTGCAGATGAGACCCACCCTTTGTCTTTCTCCAAGAATTTGTCTTTCTGCGACAGCTTCAGAAACCTTCTCCTCAGACGCAGGGTTTACCAAATTAACAGAGACCGCTACCGCAACTCTGGACCTCTCTAGCTTCTACTGCACATCACTACAGATCATCGCCAAATGTCAACACATAATATCAAGATCGACTTCTCATCCACACACAGTTGGGGAGAGAACTCATCAGATACAACCCAATTCAGGTCTCCGAACACAAGGAGAATACAATTTTGTCCTATGCACCACACTCGTCACTCGCTGAACAGCTGCACTGGGTTTGCAGCGAAGTCACTGACCCAACGAAAAGAGTTGCTAAGGGAGTACCAATACTGATACAAGTGTTGTACCAGTATTGGGAGTACCAGTACTGCTACAAGTACTGCACAGCCAAGGTGCAATGTGACTTATGCAACAGTGACCAGCACCTGAACGCTCTGCACCCGGACTCCGAACCGCCACTGCAGATATCTCATAGCCCTCCTTCAGACAAGGAGCCTCAATGTAACACAGAAGCAAGCAGGGGTCCTTGGCAGACTACCACACCACAACCAAAACCAAAGATGAGTGTCAACTGCACAGCACTGTACACCAACTCACCATGCCCTCATTCGTGTCTTCCCATCTGTTTAGCCAAAGTGTACCCTGAAGGAAAGCCTGAAGTTGCAGTGAAAATGTACATGTGTATAGACACTCAAAGCACCTGCACTCTGGCCAGACCTACATTCTTCAACCTCTTTGAGGTGCAACAGAATGAACTTCACTTCACTGTGTCAACATGCCATGGACCAAGAAACACAGCAGGGAGGAAAGCAATTGGACTTTGCATAGAGTCATTGGATGGAAGTTCCCAGTTCCCACTGCTGCCCGTATTTGAATGCGATGGGATACCGAACAACTGCAGTCAGATCACAACACCTGAGGACATAAATAGCATGCCTCAATTACAGTACCTGGCTCATCACTTCCCTGCTCTAGATCTGGAGGCTGAGATCCTACTCTTGCTGGGAAATAATGCCCCACACGACTTTCTCTTCTCTGAGTCAGTCGGCAGCCCTGTAGACAGCCCAGTGGCCATCAAATCTCCACTAGAATGGGGGTTCATAGGAATTGTCAGTGTCAATCGGATGCAAACCCCACCCAGGCAAATGCCTTAGCACCATCCATTCCAACAGTCTTCCAACGCCCTTTAGCACCATCGAAAACAAGAATGCCGTTCCAGCCTAAAAGGCCACCGGCAATCAGTACACTTTCACTAGGACACCCTAAACAGCTGCCAACAACCACCAGATGTCCACTAAGATGCTCTACATGGGCATATGCCTATGCAACACCCTTTCCAACACCTTCCTGATGCCCTTTGACACCATGGAAGCAAGAGTACCATTCCAACCCTAAAAGGCCACCAGAAGCGACCACCAGACCTTCGCGATTGGTACCAAGAGTACCTGTCAACCCTAAAAGGCCACCAGAGCTGACCAGCAGACTTGTACCTAGAGGCTGAATTTGAAGATTGAATCTCAAGCTTTGCATGCTTTGCTTTGTTTGATGCTTTATTAATGTTTACTGTTTTTCTTAGTTATATAGCTAACTGTTTATCTTAGTCATAAGTTATCTGCTATTCATAGTATTACTGTTTACTGTTTATCTTAGTTTATAGCTAATTTTTTTTCTTCTTTTAATAGTATAATTTACAATTCCAGGTGGGGAGTGTGCTGTCTAGCCAGTTTATGGGAATTGGATAGTTAGGTAGCAATTGTGAGCTATCCCCTTAAGGGAATGCATCATGGTAAATGTCGTTAAGGTATCCTGGGAAATGTAATCCATGTCACATGACCACATCTATAATCCTGATTAGTTACTAAATTGACCTTTGAAGAGTTGGGGGAGGTTTTACTCATTCTTGCCTGAACTCAAGGACTTATGGTAACTTTTTTACTTCTATCGCTATGAGATGGGTTAGGAGATAACCATTGTTTTCCTATAAGACAGATATACAAAGGAATGGTCATTAAAGAAGAACTTCATCACAAATGTGAGTTATGAGGATATCTGAGGAACCAATAAATATACTTTGTTATGGATGTCTTGTTGAGTTTATCTATCTTACAGCTTACAAATCCACTACTGTGCAGAATACAGAACACTGAGTATTTGCTGCTATCTAGTCATCCCCTTAGTATGACAGTTGTAGGCATGTGAAACTAGGAAATGGATTGTATTTCTTTGCAATCTTTCCATTCCCCTCCATCCTGACAGAATCTATCCTTCCATTCCCCACACCATCTAGTCTCAACTGTCAGTACCTATCCTTCCATCGCCCACCATCACAACTGATGAAATTTCTTGGATGAGAAGTGAAACGTCTTATTCTTCTTCCTTGAAGAAAAAATAATGATCTGGATAGCTGAGAATCTCCACAGACAAATAGTCACAGCTAGTTTCTGACAAGCAAACTCAATGAGGAAGCTGGCAGGAAGTTGCAAGTCACAGTCCCATGATGTTACTCTATCTGTGGCAATTCTCTTAACGTTTGCAGTTGGAATTGATGTTGCAAGTCAGTGTGGTTATGTGATGTCACTCTTAACAACTGTTCCTTTTAGCAATGGAGTTGCTGTTCCCTACTGTGGCCAGTAAGTGAGGATTACTTGTAATCAGAGTTATTTTGTCACATTATTCCATTTGCTCAGATTAAAAAATAAAAATCCTGGTAAGGTCAGAGTGGTATTGATGGTGATGGAATTCTTCCCTCATGTTATCACGTTGCCACAGAATGCAATATGGTTTTATCCTATACTGTTCAAAAAGGCTCAAAAAGGCTTATAAACAAAACCACAATGGCCTTTGGCACATCACATAGGCCATACACTTAAGATCCAAAAGAGTACATTTCAATAATCAAAACACTTCAAGCTACCTACCTCTCAGAGAAAACTCTGCAAGGCCAATCAATATTGCCTCAACATACATCCAATGTCGCAGACAAGTGAGAAGTACAACCTGACTGGCTCTGTCTGAAAAGTTAGTTAGGGGAGAGATTTGAATCTGTAACATGTCTTGCCTGCCATACTGCTCCAATCTAGTATATTAGGTGAACAGACAAAATAATGCAGTTTTCTTATATCTTGAGAGTGAGACTAGAGCAGTGTTGCGGCAGAAATATAGCCATCTCCTTTTTCTTCTGTGCACAATGATTTTTCTATGCCCAGAAAAATTAAGCCTGAAAGCAAATGGAGATGGCCTGGGTTCCCCCCACCAAATCAAAATTAGCTTTGATAAAATATTCATGCAGGTGATTTATTATTAAAGTTAGAAGTGCAGGCAAGGCAGGCTCCGTAATGAAAGAAAGGGAATTTGGCCTCTGACCCACCATTAGAGGAAAAGAAAAAGAAAGCAGACAAAGAGGTTGTTTTGTTCGGAAAACACACGAGGTAGACCTGGTTCCAACAACAAATACTTTATTCTTCAACTAGTTAGTAAATAGGAACACTTGGCTGAAGCTGAGGCCAGCCTTTTATACAGGCTGGCTTGCCTGCTTGCAGCCAATGGCAGTTGTTTAGATTTGCCGCCTTTTAGCAGCTCTTTGGATTGGTTCCTAGTGAACCAATCCAATGTTCATTTTATTGACCAATCAGGTTTGTAGATTTGGAGTCACCCACTTTACATATAGAACACCCCTCCCCCCTTAGTTCAGTCCTACGTGGTGACGTAGTCTCGCAGGTAGGCGGGGCTTTTCCGGACTCGACTTGACTTGCGCGGTTCATTCTTAGTGAAGACTTCGATCGGTTCGGATGGGGCTGCTGTGTCGTCCGTCCTTCTCCCTGGAACCGTCTGGAAGGGTGAGTCAGCCATTTTACCGCCGCCTGAGTTTCTTAGGCTGATGGTTTTGCCGCTCCCTCCCGTTTCCTCTGGGCAGGTCGAGTTGGCTTGGCTGGCCCCTTCCGATGGGCTCTTCACGCAAGTCTCTCCAAACAGTGAGTCTTTTATTTGCTCTTTTTGTTCGTATGTTTCATTGGGTTTGGTTTTAAACAGTTCTTTATTTATTTCTCGCCTTTCCCCCCCCACCTTGGTTTGCAATTCGCCGGTTTTTTCGGTGAATGTTTGTAAGTCTGTGGTTCTCTCTATAATTCGAGATCGAAGCTGGTCTATGTGCCGCTTCCATTCCCTGCCATCGTCTAATTTTAATCGGTAGGATTTGGGGCCTGTAATTTGGATAATCTGTCCTGGTAGCCATACCGGGTCCCCGGTGAAGTTTTTAGTGTATACCAAATCGCCTATTTCGAATTGTCTTAACCGTGTAGAGGAGTCAGGGGGGTTTTCTGGGGTAAAATTTGGGTGTAACCTATCAAGGTGAGATCTTAATTTTTGCCCCATAAGTAATTCTGCTGGGGACTTATTGGTTATGGTACTGGGCGTTATGTGCTGGAGTGTGAGCAAACGTTTTACTTTCTGTTGGACATCTCCAGCGTCCATTCGTTCCAAACCTTCTTTAGTAAACCGGACCATTCTCTCAGCCCTGCCGTTCGCAGCCGGGTGAGCCGGCGCGGTTAGGGCATGTCTTATACCTAGGGAGGCTAGGTATTGCTCAAATGGTATGCTGGTTAGCTGTGGCCCGTTATCTGAGACAAGAACGTCCGGTATGCCATGGGTGGCAAAAAGGTTGTCTAGCTTTTTAATTACAGTTTCTGTTGTCGTTGATGGCATAACTTTTACTTCAAGCCAATTTGAATAGGCATCAACGACAATCAGAAAGGTATGCCCCTTGGTAGGACCCGCGAAATCAATGTGTATTCTTGACCAAGGTCCCCGAGGGGTTTCCCAGTCCTTAACGGGTGCTTTTGGTGGGGATGGTCTAATTGCCTGGCATTTGTGGCATGAGCTTACCCAATACTCTATGTCCTTATCCATACCCGGCCACCAAACATAACTTCTGGCAAGGCTTTTCATCTTAACCATTCCCGGGTGCCCTTCATGTAACAACTTAAGTACCCTGGGCTGTAATTTGGCAGGGATTACTACCCGATCACCCCACAACAAACACCCCTTTTGGATTGAAAGTTCAGTCTGTCTGGACCGGAAAGGTTTAAAGTTTTCAGTTTTTTGATTCTCCGGCCAGCCTTTACCTACCGAGCTAAGAACGCGGGCAGTCAATGAGTCTTTCGCGGTGGCTCTGGCGACATCATATGCTGATATGGGTAGATCGGGGCAAGTCTCGATTTGTAGCGTTGTCATCGCTGGTGCCGGGTCTTCGTCGGTTGCTGGTAAGGGTGCTCTGCTCAAAGCGTCCGCATGGGAAATTTGTTTCCCTGGCCGATGTGTCAGAGTGTAGGAATAAGCTGCTAGGAACTCTGACCATCTCGTCATTCTTGGGGACAGTATATTAGGTGTTGGCTTGTTTCCTGCCAAAATCCCCATTAGCGGTTTGTGGTCCTTTATGATTTGAAAAGTCCGTCCATATAAGTATTCGTGGAAGCGTTTTACTCCAGCAACAATTGCTAGAGCTTCCCTGTCCAATTGGCTGTAATTCCGCTCGGTTTTTGATAGAGTCCTAGAGTAATATGCGACGGGTGCTTCTCTGCCATCAGGTAGTTGGTGGCTCAGGATGGCACCTACTCCATATGGTGAGGCGTCGCAGGTCACTGTTAATGGCAGAGTGTTGCTAAATTGGATGAGAACGTTTGTTGATGTTAGCAAGCTTTTAATATTTTGGATGGCTTTTTTTTTCTTTGTAACCCCAAGTCCAAGTTGCCTTTTTGTCTAGCAGACGGTTTAACGGTTCTGCTATAGTGGCTTTGTTTGGCAGGAACACGTTATAAAAATTAATTAATCCTAAGAATGCTTGTAGTTCGGTTTTATTTCTTGGTTCAGGAGCGTCTTTGATTGCTTTAACTTTTTTGTCTGTGGGGTGGATACCCTCTCCGTCTATTGAGTAGCCCAGGAATTCGACGCTGTTCTTAATTAAACAGCACTTTTCTCTATTTACCTTGAGGCCAGATTCCCTAAACTTAGTTAATACTTCTTTGAGTCTGTTCCTTAATTGAGTTTCATCTCTGGCCGAGATTAGGACGTCGTCAAAATAGGGAACGACTCCTTGTATGCCATTTAGAAGGCATTCCATCAGACTCTGGAAGACGCCAGGGGCCACGCTTACTCCAAATTGGAGCCGGTGACATTTGAATGCGCCCTTATGGGTGACTATAGTCTGTGCTTCTGCTGTTTCTGGGTCCACTGGGAGTTGTTGATAGGCTTGTGCCAAGTCGAGTTTGGTAAAAACTTTGCCTTTTCCCAGGGAATGAAGCAAAAGCTGGACTACTGGCACCGGGTATGCGCTTGGTTGTAATGCGTGGTTCAGGGTAGCCTTAGTCACCACAGATTCTGATGGACCCGTCAGGTTTAATGGGTGTGACAATAGGCGTTTCCCACTTGGCATGGTCCACAGGTTCTAATACCCCTTGGGCTATTAATTTGTCCAGCTGTTCCTCTATTTTTGCCTTTAGTGCAAAAGGAACTCGCCTGGCTTTTATTCTTCGTGGGGCTATTTGGGGGTTTAGATTGAAAGAAATGGGATTTCCCCGATACTTGCCAAGTGAGCCATCAAAAACGTCCTGGAATTCTCGGATGAGGTCATCTTCCCAGCCGGTTGTAGTCACTCGATCGACCCCGGTCATCCCGATGCCCAATGGCGCGAACCATTCGATGCCCAGGAGGCTTGGTCTGTCTTGGTCGACTATAGTCAGCGGAAGCACCTTGACGTGATGTTTGTAGGCGACTCAGAATTGTCCCATGCCTACCACAGGGATTTGGTTTCCCTGATAGTCCTTGAGGGTTAGGTGCTGCTTCTTCAATTCTTTGGGTTTGATACCTGGGACTAGCTGTTTTATTGTGTCCCACGATACCATGGAGAGGAAGGACCCCGAGTCCACTTCCATCTTACAGTGTTTTCCTTCGATTTTCACGATGACTTCAATTTTTTTTCCACTTTCCGTCTGAGCGCTCTGTATAATGACAGTTTGGTGTGTATTGGCTCGCTTCTCTTGTTGCCACTTTCTCTCGGCTCGTTTAGGCTCGGCTCGTGTTGGGGAATTTCTGCGTCTCGTCGGGCTGTAGTATTTTTTGTTCCTGCAGACCTTCTCGATGTGCCCTCGTTTTTTGCAATGCCGGCAGATGGCATCGAGAAATCTGCATTCGGCTCGGGGATGGTTTCCTCCGCAGCCAGTGCATTCCCGCCAATTTCTCCTTTCGCGCTCTTTTTTTGTTCGTGAGCAAACGGTGGACCTCGTCGTCCTCTTCGCTCGATTCAATTGTTTCGCCCGACTCTTCGTAGTGGGTTGTGGTGGCAGGGTGCTTTCTGTCTTTGGTTGGTGTTTCTTCGCTGTGTGTGTTCATCTTTTTAATGGCTACGGCAGATTTTTTCGTGGCTTCAGCGGCTGTGGCTTCCGCGATGGCTTCGGTAACGGTGATGTTGGGTTTGTTGAGCAATTTACTCTGTGCGGTCGAGTCTCTCAGGCCCAGCACCACGCGATCCCTCATTGCCTCGTCTATGTTCAAAAATTCACACTCACCCCCTATTTGTCTGAGGGCAGCGATGAAATCGGCGACGGTCTCTCCCTCTCTCTGGTCTCTGCAGTAAAATTCGTGTCGCTTTATTAAGTTAGACACCATCGGAGCGTAGTGTGCTTTGAGGAGTCTTTGCAATTCTGTCCACGTTAGTTGTTTAATGTCCCGGGGCTTCGCAAGGGCCTTTGCCATCTTAAAAACTGTTGGCCCGCAGTGCGTCAGGAACACAGCTCTCTTGCGTTGCTCTGAAATGCCTTCCATTTCATTGCTCTCCAAATACATCTGGAAGCGATCAGCATAGGAATCCCAATCCTCTTCGTTGGGATTGAAGGGTGCGGGCGGTGCGTTGTTTCCAGACATCTTGGTTGTAATCTGGACTTCTTATCACCGCGTGCAGGTTTTTCCGTTCAGGACGATCCCACCCTCGTCACCAGTGTTTTGTTCGGAAAACACACGAGGTAGACCGGGTTCCAACAACAAATACTTTATTCTTGAACTAGTCAGTAAATAGGAACACTTGGCTGAAGCCAGGGCCAGCCCTTTTATACAGGCTGGCTTGCCTGCTTGCAGCCAATGGCAGTTGTTTAGATTTGCCGCCTTTTAGCAGCTCTTTGGATTGGTTCCCAGTGTTCATTTTATTGACCAATCAGGTTTGTAGATTTGGAGTCATCCACTTTACATATAGAACAGAGGTAGCTAGGCCTGCTGTTGAAGGCAGTTTGTCCTCAATTGCTGGAGACCCAAACATCATGGCAGACGCTGTTTACCTTCCAAGCTCACTCCTGAAATGCTGCAGGCATGTAGGCTAGACAGGATTTTTTTCAGAAGAAAGGATAAAATGTTTGTAATCTGTTTGTGTTTTCATGCTGGACTGAATAAATAAGAACCTAGGACTCATGTACCCTAGACAGCAAAGATTTGCAGGTTTGAGAGGATATTAAGTGCATCAGGGGTCCACAGCCCCCAGTCTGAGGCCTGGCACTGGGCCGTGGCATGCCAGAAACTGAGCCACACAAATAAGCAAAGCCTCATCTGCGGGGTGCAGGCAGCAGGCGAAACTGTGCCCCCTGATTTCTTTCTCTAAAGAATTGGTCCCTGGTGCCCAAAATTTTGTGGGCCACTGAAGTACAGCATACTTCCTTGGAGCCAAGGTACATTATGTTTAAGCTATATTTTTATACAGGCTCATTTTGAAGAAGGCTGCTGGACCCCTGACAAGTTTGATTCTGAAAAGGAATATAGATTTGATTGGAATAGACTCTTATAGCCAACACTGTTTTCTTCCTATTTCCAAAGCTATGGAATGAGATAAGCAATTCTGAAAAAAAACTTGTTCATTTTCTATAGCCAAGTCCATTCTCACAGTGTTTGCTGAGGTCCTCACCCCAACCTTCTTTAGCAAAGTTGATACAACACAGAATTATACTTGGTCCACTTTCAGTGGTTAAAGTCCAAACATTCTGAATCTAAAATGTGTCTGTCATGGGGAAAGTTTAGGTGAAATGAAATAAACTTGTCACATGCTCCAAGACCTTCTTTTTATGTTATATTGCTCTGTCTCAGCATTCATTGTGGAATGTTGTTTCATTCTTGTGATACACATATGTATTTAATGTGGCTAGAGCAGTTGCTCAAAGAATAAGACCCCTCTGTGTTGCAGACACCAGGCTGAGCTAATACAAATCCATCAGAAAATCATCCTATGGACTGACTCTCCAGGGAATATATAGAAGTAGGAACACTGCGTCATTTTCGAGCATCATATGTGTCAGAATCAATCAGATTTCTGGCATCTCAGCATTTTTCTTAAATTAGCATGAATATTGACATGGCTGGTCCAGAGGAGCTCCAGTATATTTTAATAAAAGTAGGCAGCTTTTATTAAAATAATAAGTATGTCAGTTAGTGACATTTTTTTTCCTTTCAAAACAAGCCAAAGAGCAGGTCTCACTTAGAGACATAAACCCAATGTTTCTTTCAGGGAAATGGAGAACCAGCAATTAAAAAAAAACAAAAAAACCTTGGTGACATCATTTCTCGCCAATCCATGGTCTCTGTTTCAAGGATTTTGAGTACTCACTTTCCCGCTCCTAGGAACTGCCTGGGTGCTGCCATGATTGGGGTGTGTGTAGAATGCTGGTTGTTAAAGGAAAAACTGCATATAAAACATATACAGAAAAGAAAAAGAAAAAAAAAGGGGGGGGGGGGAGAAAAACTTCGCCACCAATCAAAATGGTATTTGGAGGCTGGAATATGCCCAATTTATCAAATCACTCCCTATTTACATTAAAAATAAAACACCCAGGACTAACTTTGGAATGGCCAAATCAATGAGAACTGGAATTAAAATAGAATATTTCCCAAAAAGTTCTTCTGGAACATTTTGCACATGACAAAATCAAAATGATTTATTACCTTTTATGTTTGTAGAAGTTTGCATGTTTGCATGTGGACCTCAGAAGTGAACTGAGATACCTTGTTAATGATCAATCACAAAACACTGATCGGCTGGTAAGTTTTCTGTACATAGTTATTGGCCAGAAATACCAAAATTAATTGGTGGGAGATTTTCCTAGGTTACTGCATAAGCATAGGGCAGGTTGGGAAGTCATAGGTTTCTAAAAAATGAAATACACTTACAGCCAATATATAATGAATGGAAGCAGCTATTTTATGATGGAATTCTGCAGGTCAGAATTTGCAAATTTTGAACATTTACTAGAAATATATTTGTATGCTTCAGATTTTCAGATTCATATAATGCAGTTGAGAAATTAAATACAAGAGGCAGCATAGGGATGGGTAAATTAGAGAATTAAGTACAGGTAGTCCTCAACTTATGATCACAGTCGAGCCCAAAGTTTATGCTTTTAAGTGAGAAATTTGTTAAGTGAGTTTTGCCTCATTTTACAACTTTTCTTGTTACATTTGTTAAGTGAATCACTGAAGTTGTTAAATGAGTAACATGGTTGTTAAGTGAATCTGGAATCCCCATTGTTTTTGCTTGTCAGGTTGCAAAAGGTAATCATGTGACTCTAGGACACTGCAAGCATTACAAATATGAGCCAGTTGTCAAACATCCAAATGTAAATCACCTGACCATGATTTACATGTAATGGTCATAAGTGTGAAAAATGATCATAAGTCACTTTTTTCAATGCCATTGTAACTTTGAACGGTCACTAAATGAACTGTTGTAAGTTGAGGTCTACCTGTGTATTCGATCAGATTATGACGACGCATGGACAGGATACAACAGGCCTTTTCAGAAATCAGTCAAATCATCTACCTATTAAACCTACCAAAATACCTATTGAAATTACATCTACCAAATTACCTATTGAAAACTCATTTTGTCCTGCCCCTTTCTATCAAAGCATCAAATAGCTTTTAGTTGGTTCAGAGGTAGAAAATTATTTTTGAATCCGAATGATTGAATTGGAAATGGGAGGTGCCTCTGATAATATATTGGAGAGGGAAAATAGGATTACAAGGCAAGGATGGCTTAAGAAAAGATATAAAGAACTTGGTTTCTTTGGCAACTGACTTGTACTTCTAACTGTTGTAGTGTCCCGGGGTCATGTGATTCCCCTTTTGTGACCTTCAGACAAGCAAAGTCAAGGGGAAGCCAGTTTCACTTAACATCTGTGTTACCAGTGGTGGTATTCAGCCGGTTCATGCTTTATTGTAATGTATTGTTTTGTGCACTTATTTTATTCTTATTTAAGTAATAAGTACATGAAATAATAAACTTCCTTTTTGTGTATCTTTTTGTATATCTTCTTTTTTCAGGTTATTCATTAGGGCAAAAAGGTCAGTGATGACACACAGCACTTTAACTGTTCTTACGTAAGTAGTTGTGTACCTCTTTTATTGTTTTTTATACTTATTTTATTCTTATTTAAGTAGTAAGTGCACCAAATAATAAACTACCTTTTGTATATCTTCTTTTTGTAGGTAATTCATTAGGGCAAAGAAGTCAGTGCCGTCGACTTGGCTATGCCCACCCAGTCACATGACCACCAAGTCATTCCACCCAATCACATAACCACCAAACCATGCCCACCCAGTCACATGACTGTCAAGCCATGCCTACCAAACATGCCACGCCCACAGAACCAGTAGTAAAAAAAATTGAATCCCACCACTGGGTTGAAGATAAGGTGAAAATTTGTAAGGAGAACAAGGAGGCAGAAACAGGGAAATGGTTCTTTGAAGTCTATTTAGGCCTCCCAGTGCCTAGGCTGAGCTGAACTGTCTCTTCCATGCCACAAGGCATAATTAAGGCTGGAAATGCTGGAACACCAGCATGTTGCTATGGAGGCAGAAACTGAAAACTAAAGCCTTAGCTTTATGTGGCCATGGTCAAATTTTCCATACACATACATTTTTGCAAGATATTCCAACACATGAGGTGCAGTTGTCATGGAAATTCAAAGCATGATCTCCAGCTGGGGAGAGTAGATTTGCAAATATGGGTCTTCCATTGCCAAGGAAACAAAAGT
Source organism: Laticauda colubrina (assembly GCA_015471245.1). Classification (NCBI taxonomy): domain Eukaryota; kingdom Metazoa; phylum Chordata; class Lepidosauria; order Squamata; family Elapidae; genus Laticauda; species Laticauda colubrina. The sequence goes on along the minus strand of BLBF01020011.1, from coordinate 3,584 downwards.
TAGACATGTATCTGCTTGCAAGCAGGCTCTTGTCCCAAAGGAAAATAACTACAGTAATAGGTTTGCCAGGGACATCTGAGACCACATCTCTGTTGTTATGTAGAGCTTCATGCTTCTAGTCTTTTATAAGGTACATCCTCAATCCATTTACCCTGAGGGAAGGCAGCTGTGTCACTGAAGTCTCTGTAGAATCGGTTTCATAACAGCTTAATGCTGTTCTTTAATGTTCTTAGGAATGGGTCATCCGATTTCTGATAACACTGATAGACTATTATGATCCAGGGTCACAGACTGAAATAACCTTACCGCTATCTAAAGCAAGGCAGCTCCTTCAGACATCAGACTCAGAGCAATGATATCTTGTATGGTCACACATTGATTAGTCGGATGCCCTTAAGGGTGGTGCCTGTTTACCTCTCCTGTTGGTTGCCATTTGGACTGGTTTGGTATTAGGCAGAATCCTGTTCTTTATGTTAGTTAAAAGAATGCAGAAGGAGGTAGTTGAAGTTGACTGCCACAGAAATAGCAACAAAGGGTGTTACATTGGAAGTATTTGCATATGAATGTGTTAGTTTTTAAGCACTTCTACTTAATAGTGTATAAAAACACTACAGAAAATGCAATGCATGTGAAGTAGAGGACCATTAAAAAACTAATCAACAAAGTATGTATTGGGGCTGGATAGCATAGTAGTCAGAGTGACATCTAACTCCTGTGAGAGTCTGGGAGACTGGGGTTCAAAAATCATGGCTGGTATGTCATAGGCAAAGGTCCCCTAAATGCTTCATCTGCCTGTCTTGGATATGAGAGTGATACAAGAGAGTCATACCAGCTCAGACATTGCCCATTGCTATAATTTGAACAAGAAAATCAATGGATTCCAAGAAAAGTATATCAATCTATTAACAGAACCATCCATAAAACAAATAAAAGGAAAATGACTAGCATTAAAAGCAGCAGGATCATTAGAAATCAGGAAAATCTAATCCAGGAACAGATTATATTACAGTAATTTTCTGTGCCCGAGTGTTGCATGTTAATAATTTAAAACAGAGATTTATTTAACTAGAAAATGCAGCTTGCATAATAAAAGAATGCCAGTGTTTTGAGTTGTGCCTTTAAACCAGCAGAAGATTCAGCTTTCCATTTTAATTATGTTTATATTTAATTAATTATGCAGGATTTCCCTGGTCTTAAGCTGCAATCACTAACAAAGCTGGAGCCTGCTTCTTTGTTTTTCCTGAAAAATATATCATATGTTCCTTTTCCAAGTCATTCTGGGTGGGGGGCAAGGAAAATTATAAGTGATGTGTATTGATTGCAGCTCCCATGAGGGAAACACGAAGCCCACTAGATTTAATTCAATAAACCATGATGTCACCACACATTGTGGTTAATTAGAGCAGGAGGTAACTCCTTAAATGATTAAGATTTTCTTTACTGGAGGTCTGCAAAAATAAGAGTGTGATTTTTCCAGAGCATGAATTTCTTTGACAGCCCTGTTCATTTACTTTCCAATTTCACTTTTATCCTGGAGGTTTCTCAATTAAAAACAAATCCTGTATGACTCTTGTGGTCAGGGACACAAGAGCTGCAGAAGTTATCTTTGCTAAAGTGCACTCTGTGGGCTAGCAGCATCCAGCCCATTTTTTCAGTCTTGACACAAGGCCAGGAGATGGCCAAGATCAATATATTGAAGGGGGATTACAGGGGTGAGAAGAGCAAGTCTAATGCAGATCATTTAAGTACATCAGTTGGCATTGATGAATCCAAAAAGCACAGCCAACCCTAGTTTAGCCACTTAGAGCAATTCTCTAGCGGTCCCATTTTAGCAGTTATACAGGCAGTAATCCAGATTTCCAGGGTGGCACTTTGTGCATATCCTGGACTGGTGCAATCAGGGCATAAACCCCTAAGTAAGCCACAGGACAATGCTTTCTTTTGGAAAGGCAGCTGTTTGGGGTACCAGCCATTTGGATGATTATATACATAATATTATTGCAAGCAACAGTATAGGCAGAGCAATGATTAAAGTTCTAGATTTGTATTAGGGAAAGCTGGATTAGACGTGTCCCCAAACAAAAGTGAAAATAGGACAAGTGATGAAAAATACAGTATCTAAACAAGGTCTTTCATCAGCTCAAACATCCAGCCACCCCAGCCCCTTAGAACTCAGTGGTTTTTACCAAATAACATGCTTGAAGATCAAGCTTGTATTAAGTGGTTATTGTTATGTGTCATGGGAATTCAAAATACAGTAAATAATTTTGGATTCAGTTTTGGAATCAGGGTTTAGTTAAAGTAGATTTTAAAAGTTTAGGCAATGCAAACAATCCTCAAATTATTAACTCCAAAGCATAACTCTTGTGCTATTAAAAGTGCCAGGATGAGTTTTTTGTTTAACTAGGGAGAGATATTGTTTATTTCAATGTCTTTCCATTGCTCTGCAACTTCTGAAGAGAAACATGGAAACATGGGTCAGCAGGCTAGTGGACTACACTCTGAGACTCACTGATTTGTTCAGGGGTCCATAATTGCAAAAAAAATAAAATGTTGGTACAACTGGGAAAGTGCTTTTTTTTCATGTGCATTTGTTGAACCTCAAATATTAGGAGAATGCAAAGGAGTGTATTCATAATGGATGCTCTTGATGGAATGTTCTCCAGCAAGTTCTTATGAAAGGAGAGGATATTATGTCTCTGTGCTCCTTAGAATCCAAAACATCAAAACCAACATTCCAAAGTAAATTGGCAACCAGTGTGGATGGTCACCAATGAGAATAATGCAATTTTGATTGCCTGGTTTTTGGAAATCTTCTTCTGGTGGCTGCATTTTGAACTGAAGATTAAAGAGACATGAAGATCAAAAACACACATAGGAACATGCCACTGCATTTTCATGCACTGAAAATGCATGCATCAGTACAAACATATGCAGAGCTGCAAAAAGAAGTTATATCTTGACGTGTTTGGAGAAATGTGTCTTATTGTCAAAGAGATTTCCTCCAGTGCTTCATGGCAGACTGTTTGAAACATCCTGTCATCCAAAACTCTCCTGAGAATGTGATTGATTTATTAAAATGCATCAGGATGTATATATTTATGCAGCTGCCTTTTATGTTTGATCATCTGACACTGCCAAGCTATGTTCAAAGGTAAGCTCTCATTCAGTATGTACCTGCTTGAAGATGACTAGAGGAGAAAGGGAAGAGGCTGAGCTCTGGTTTTCTTCAAGTAAATTGGAAGTTGTTGAGGAAAAGTATTTTTCAGTGTTAGTGCAAGTAATATTTGTTAGGGATAACATTGTTCACCCTAACTGGTTTAGGTGAAATAATAACTATGAATCATAGTTAGTGTATGCAGCTTTAACTGTAAAATAGCAATTGTGGGAGTGGTTATGAAAACCATATAAAAGTAGCAAGTCTACGGCTTGCTCTCTCTCTCTGACTTTGATAATCCCTGATTACTGCTTGGAATTAAGACTGCATTGCTCGAACGGGAGAGACAACAACGGACTGATTTATGTGAACTGACATACGATATTCTACATGGACTTTGCTAACTGAATATCCCTGAATGGACTGA